>JAOTBA010000005.1:33947472-33958158 GCA_025629845.1 Erythroxylum squamatum
GATTTCTTTCAATCTAAAAACACCTGCAATAAATTTCTTACCAATTCTATACATTTTATTATTATCAAAACATTAAGAAATTTATTTGTCAACCACCATTGGTCCAACATCCTTAAATACCTGGAATCGACTGCAGCAACCATCCTTAAAGCTAGATACTTTCCCCAGACTGATTTCTTCTCAGCAGAGTTGGGACACAATCCAAGTCAGATCTGGAGAAGCATCCATCAGGCCAAAGCTATACTGATTCCTGGTTGTCGACGCAGAGTAGGTGACGGACAACAAATTCATATATGGAGAGACCCGTGGCTAATGGCTGAAGATGACCCATACATTCAAACACATACCAACACGCAATTACAGCTTGTCGCAGAGCTCATTCGGGATCATCGGTGGAATGAAAACAAGATCAAGGAAGTTTTCGATCAACGAGACGTTAACCTAATCCTTCAAATACCGCTCAGTTTTTCAAGATGTAAGGATGAGTGGATGTGGATTTTCAACACTCAAGGTGAGTACAAAGTGAAAGACGGATACCGTATAAGCATGGAGGACGTGAATCTGGAGCTACGAGAAGACGGCTTTTCATGGGAGAAACTGTGGCAAATGCAAATTCCAGGTAAAATAAAACTCTTTGTCTGGCGAACGTTGAGAAATACTCTCCCCTGCAGAGTAAATCTTAAAAAGCGACATATTGATTTAGATGATCGTTGCCCCCTATGCGGCAAAGCTGTTGAGGATGAGCACCACCTATTCCTCCATTGTGATGTGGCTACTTCTGTATGGCATAGTTATTCGGTGGACTGGCACATGTCTCCTTCGGCCACTTTCCATCACTGGCTTGCCTCTGTTATGGTTGGCTTTCCCAAGGTAAAAGCAGAGGAAATTTGCATGATCGTATGGAGTTTGTGGACCACTCGCAACGAAGTGATATGGAAGCAGAAAATTCAGGACCCATCCACAATTATTCGTTGAGCCACTAACACACTGTTGGAGTGGCAAGCTGTTCACAACCGGCATACCATTACTATCTCAACGAATCAACCATCTCACCCTCAATGGCAAGCTCCACAGCTGAACCAATTTAAATGCAACGTTGATGTGACACTTTTACCTTCTGGCCTCTATGGCTTAGGTATGGTGATTCGAGACTGTAAAGGTTTCAACTGTGCAGGTAAGGTGATGATTATGTCAGGTTGGAGGGATCCTTTAATAGGGGAAGCGTTGTGTTTTCGAGAAGCTTTAAGCTGGATCAAAAGCCTATCCTTCTTTCCGATTTGTGTGGAAACGGATTGTCAAACAATTACCAAATCTATGGCATCCACACAAAATTGTCCTTATTTTTCGATGATTATTGAGGATTGCAAAGCTCTTATTAAAGAGCATCAGTTTATTTCTATCGCTTTTGTTAAGAGATCAGTGAATCAGGTTGCTCATAAGATAGTTAGGGCGGCTGATTCTATGTCTAATTTCGAATGGGGGGTATGCCCTCCAAGCTTTCTGTATGACATTTTATCCTTAGATATGAATAATATCCGCTGAGCGCACGTGACAACGTTTCAAAAAAAAAGAAGTTAAAAGTTATTTTCTAATGGGCCACCAGTCTTGTAGATGGGTTTGAACAAGATTAGAAAATGGGCCCATGATTCCAAGACATAATTAGGTATATAATATACATCCCATAAATAGCCCAAATATCCTATACACGTAACTAAGGTGACCATTATTGATAAAATTATACTAGTTAATATCAATTAAGTCAATACTACTATCATAATCATATCCAAGATCCAATGTCTATAAAGACATTCAAAATGAACCACAAGTTGAGACCAAATCCTACTCAATTTTACGGTGTTCTATTGTGAGAAACCATTCACTTTGTGGCTTCTTAAAGGGGAAAAGTATTTAGAAACTACTTAGATATGCTTTTTCACATACAATGAGTGGTTGGAAGTTCATTTTGTAGGGAAATCAACCATGTTTGTCACAAGGGCAATTTTTTTTTTACAATTTTTGAAATGATCATTTTAATCGAATAACTTTAAAAAAATATGAATAAGAAATGAAAGGGTATATTTGATTCAGAATCCTACAAAAATTTTCTCTCAAAACTGTTAACCGTAAGTTGTTTACATGTTTAACCTCTAATAGTATCCACAGACTAAAGGAAATAGAACTCTATGTTAGAGAAGAAAAGACAAGAATGTTAGCTCTTTGATATCTTTTTCCTATTTATGGAAAAAGACACTAGAATTTTTTCCTAATTAAACTTTTATTATTATTATTATTATTATTATTATTATTATTATTATTATTATTATTATTATTATTTAATCTTAATAAAATTAGGTATCTTATATTTGATCCCTTCCATTTTTTAAACTTCGAAACTAAGTCCAACTTAATTTAAATTAATTTACCTTCTTTAACTACTTTTTGTCTATGAACTATTATATTCCTAATATATTGATAATAATTATAAATTATGATTCTAATTCATAATTATAATTAGATAAATTAAAATTTTTAATTTATATTTAGTTATCCAATTAAACAATTTATAATCGTAAATAAATATTAATGTCTAACAATATATCATGACTACTTAAATGTGTAATTTAATCTTTTTTTTATTTAATATGCCAATTGAACATAGAGTATGAAATTTGCATCTACTTTATTGGAATCCATAGGTCAATTTGGAAACAAACTTTTTACTAATTAGAGGTAAGGCTGTGTACTATTAAAGCTCCCTAGACCCTACGCTTCAGCGGATTTATACGGGGTGTTGTTGTTGTTGTTATTATATTTAAATCCAATTATGTTTGTTTTTGTTCATTAATGATTGATTTATAATTGATATTTAAAAATATTATTTTAAACTTTAATTCACTGTGAATATAGAATTCTTTAAACCACTACTAATTAAGAACAATGAAATATTCTTCCTAATTACTTTAGAGTGATAAATCTTTTATTGAGTTACTCAACTATCTCCATATAATTTATACTACGTCCAAGCACTACTAACTGAGCTATCATCAATAGAATAGGTCATAAGTAATCCCAAAACATAATATATTCTATATGAAGGACCTTGATAATTTTAAGTGTAAGGATAAATTGCACAACCATCATAATAATACACTACAAATAGGTAGCCCTTTGGCCACATTTTTTTTGCTAAGTTTTGAAAATTGTAGCTAAAAGTAAACATTTCGACGATTTTGAAAATCGTTGTCAAAGGGTAAGCCTTTAGCGATGCTTTAGTAAAATCATCACTAAAGTGTAAGCCTTTAGCAATGCTTTAGCAAAATTGTTGCCAAAATGTAGGCTTTTATGACACTTTTGTAAAATCGTTGCCAACAGATAAACCTTTGGTGCCAAAGTGTTGCTACATGTAGATTGCTTTGGCAATGATTTCAGAAATCATCGCCAATGGGCAACCTTTGGGTGACGTTTTTCTAAAATCATCACCAAACGTTGATCCAAAGTTTTGCTCCATGTAGATTGCTTTGGGGTCATTGCCAAATATGGCTTCTTTGGCAACAATTTGCATTTAGATTGCTTTCACTATGATTTTAGAAATTGTAATCAAAGGGTAACATTTTGGCAACATTTTTCTAAAATCATCGCTAAAGGTTGATCCAAAATTTTTCTGCATGTAGATTGTTTTATTGACAATTTTTGGAAATGTCATCAAATCTTCACCAAAGGTTGATCCAAAGTTTTATTGCATTTAGATTGCTTTGGTGATGATTTTTAGAAATAATTGTAAAAGGGTGACCTTTTGGCGAGGTTTCCAAAAATCATCACCAAAGGGTGACTTTTTAGTGACGTTTCCAAAAATTATCGCCAAATGTTGCTCCTTTGCCAATGATTTTGATCCAAAGTTTTGTTGCATTTAGATTGCTTTGGCGATAATTTTTAGAAATCATCACCCAAGGGTTATATTTTGGCAACATTTCTGAAAATTGTCACCAAATGTTGCTCCTCCAAATGTCACGAAAATGATGTTGTTTTGTCCACTAAAAATGACATCATTTTTTTCGTATTGAAAACCTCATTACGAAGCATCTTGTTTTCGTCTTCCTAATTGGGTAATATTGTCTTTGTCTTCCTGCAAGAATTGCGTTCCAGAAGCTACACTAGACGTCCATCTTCGTCCTTCATCATCCTCGTCTCTTGTGTTTATCCGTCTTCGTCTTCGATGTCTATTTGTCTTCATATATATCCACACGACGGTTCTTCTTTTCCTTGTAATTCATCTAGCTTATCTACTGTTTTGTATTCTTCCTTTCCATGTTTGTTGACCATTATCTACTGTTCTTTAAAATCTTGAGGCAATTACTATTAACATACAATATTACAAGGACCAATTTTCAGAATTACTGAAAGAAAATGCCTTTACAAGCTATTTGAAGTAGGTTAATCCATATCATATCTAACGCACCATAAAAGAATTGCCCTCTAGTAATATAGTAGCTTTTCAAATTAGAATTAAGTTTATTTGCTTTTGTAAAATATTTTAGAAAGCATAAGAATTTCATTAATATTAGAACATGGTGGGTGAAAAGGCTTTAGCCTACCTTGAAATTAAAATGTATGCTTGGGAAGCAAATTCAAAAGTCCTTTTAGCTAATCCTTTGGTTTACCTATGTCAACTGCTGATGATATTACTTAATTTAGAAAAGATAGAATTGATATTTTTTGTCGTTATCATAAACATCTGGCCTAATATGTTGGTGTGGATCATATATATTCACTTCTATCTTGTTCACATTTTAAATGACCGAAGCAATCTATACTATTTAATGTAATTTGGTGCGGAAACTTTAAAGGTATTGACTATATTTTATAATGATGATATAAGCTGAGGGAATTACATATCCAATTTAGCTTGAACCATCCATTAAATAATTAGGAACTTGTGTGAAGGTAATAAATATAGTGCTGAGGAAGTGGCAACTTGATTTTAGTTCTTTTTATGGTAAATTTTCTTTCATTACCTTCTGTTTGTGTATTAGAATGACCTTGATTATGGTCATGTTTAGCAATTAGGTGAATAGCAACTCCTATAAATCTTAAAATTACCTATTGGTGGTTTTGAAAATTTAAGTCTCAGATTACCAATTGTATCAAGGAAAATACCAGAATCGTATGCTGATCCCTCCCAACTCACTAAAACATACATATATAGTAAGTTAAAGTCACATGTTGCCAATACATTTGTAGCCGTTATTCCTTTCTGTCCTCTATATCTCATTTGACGATCCTAATATAAAGCAATGATCATAAGATGATAAAACAACAATTTTCAATGAAAAATATAATGAACAGGGAGTAAGAACATATTGAATTACCTTAAAATGTGGCATATATCTAACATCATTGGCAATTTGTTATAGAATATCCTTGAATTCGGGATCGTTTGGTACAAGTAAATCCCTTGAAAATCCATCCATGGCACTCAAAACTTCTTTTAAAACTCTGCTCACAGTTTTACCTGAATGTTGAAAGCGCTTTTGGGTATCTCTATTAGGGGAACCTTTACTTAGGACATACACGAATAAACCAACTTTATCCAAAATAGACATCCTATCGGAAGTTCTCAAATCATAATTGTTTTCCAAAACCATACATAATTGACGAAATGTATTTTGATTCATCCTAAATGTATTAAAACACTGTTTTTCATGACCATTCAATAATTTATTCATCCATAGTTCTCCTGTTTAATAGGAAGTCATGCATGGTTCCTTGTATATGTGGTTAAAAAATACACACCCATATAACCTGCTACACAAGTGAACGAATCCTAAAACTTAATCTCATTGTCCAAAAATTGCTTAATTTGCAGAAGTTGCATAATTTGCATAACATTATCATCCATACTTATAAATAAACAAGTAAAATTATATTCTAAATAAACATAACACTAATATGTATAAATATAAAGAAATAAATAATATAACACGTAATAAAATTATAGATTACCAACAAGATAACATAATATAATAAAATAAGCTAACCAAGTTCATAATGTCTTAAAATATACCATGTCAACATAAGTGCACAAAAATTTCTATAAAAGAAAACATAAGTGCACAAATAATAAAAACAATAAACTAAACATAGTAATGTATAGATAGAAACTATGTTTAATGCTTTTTATGTTTGTCATACTCAAACATAAACTTTATGTATTCAACTCTCTTTATACATCTGGTAAACCGAAAAAAATGGCCCTTCTTTGCGGATCTTCAATCAACAGGAAAGCAAAGTAAAATTTAGGAGTACCAGTCGCTAAATCAGGCAAAGTACATAGTTTTTTCAAACCATTCGTAACATCATGATGTGACGCACCTGCACCAGTACTTTGTGATACACCAATATTCATCGTGTTCAAAATTTTCGTAATAAAAGTATTCATCTCCATTGTTGCACTCTGTCTCTCTTGAATCAATTGCATCATATCATCAAGTCTCTCATACATTGCTGCAGATCTTCCTACCCTTTTAGTGGAATCAGTTTTTACACTATTGTTGCTTTGTGAACTTTCATTCTCTAAAACCCTTTTGCATCTTCTTCTCTCACTCCCTTCATCATGTAAAGCTTGAGAGGTAGCAACAAGAGTAGATATAAGGGTCGGGGTGGTTTCTCATCACACCTCTTCCCAGTCACCAGTCATTTGAAAATTGTTTAGGCCACTAGTCTCATCTATATTCTCATGATCATGATAGCCTGACAATTGATGATCAAAATTATGGTTATCAGGTGGAAAAGGAACATATACTTCCTCAACTTCTCGTTGTTCTTGTGGAGGGTCAACTACAGGACAAAATGTAATTTCTCCTCAGGCTAAATATCCAAAAAGTTTATCCAACTTACATTCAAGCTCAGGTTCAAGCCCTTCCTCTTTAAATGTTTTAAAATTGTTGTTCTCCTGCATAAAAATAATTAACTTATATTTAACTATTTATTTAGCATTAAAGTAAAGGAAAATAACCTAAAATGGGCTAACCTTAATCTTCAAAGTCCACCACTCCTCACTAGCAGCAATTGTTCCTTTGTCATAGTCTCATCCTAATCACGTTTCTTTCCCATTAAACTGTTTCCAAAGACTTCATCTAGTTCTCATCCAGTCAAACTTATTTGCTTACTTTTTATTATAATTATCAGGTTTTCCCGACATAGGGTTAGGCTAGGGTCGGGACAGGTAGCCACTAGCCTGAGACCTGATTGGGCCTTTTTGGCCCCAAGCCCACTCAAGTTTGGGCCTAACCTATTTTCTATTTTCTATTTTTTATTTTTTAAATATACATATATTTATATAATTTTGAAATGAAAACTAAATTCGTTTTTAACGGATGTGAATAAAAAAAGTATATATATATATGTATATATATATAAATCAAACATAACTTTTATTTAATTAACACAATTATTTAATGACATGATTTTTTAATAAATGTATATATTAAACGTACATAAAATTTTGAAATGAATAGGATAAAGTCAAGCACGATGAGGGCTAATAACCTTACTACCAATACTAAAAGTAGACTTTGAAGTAACAGTAGATCATGGAATTGTTAATAGGTCCTGTGCAGTAACTTGCATAATTGAAAAATCACTTTCATGATTCTTCCACTATAGTAATACATCGAGCTCCACACCTTTAACTTTGGTTACACAGTCTTTCGTCAAATATTTGTCTAATTCCATCGTACTGTAATAAGTTTAGCCCTTTTTTTCTTTTACTAAGTGTGTGAATAAGAGAAACAAAATGCTCTTAAAAGATGATCTCAAACCTAAACCTGAAGTTGGAGTTGAACCGTATGGATTATTGCGATCCTAATTTTTTGTCCAATTTGAGTTGACAAACATTGAACAAATCATATCATAACTGTTTAATGACATCAACATGCACTTGAGCCTGCTCATCATACAACACAATATATATATAATTAACTCCCTCCTTATATCTCGGGTCCAACACAAATATGATTGTCACGGTATGTCCAACTATATACCAATAAGAATTGAGCTTCTCCATCATCTGCTCTGCCATAACCTAAATCACCTTGTTGGAATCAAACATCCAATTAGATAATGTGTTCTTGATCTCATACATATTGCTAAACACAATTGTGCAAAGTTGGATATTTTGTTCCGGAGAACAATTCAGTAGTAGTATAAAATATTTCCAACTCCACACAAAGTTCTTTAACCAACTTTCATTGCTCTTTATAGGCAGGTAAGTATATTAATAACCTCTTTGTCTCGGCCTGGTAAACACGTCAATATATTAAAATTTTCACTCCAACATCTTGAAGGTTGAGTTCTATCTAGTAGGACAATCTAATACCAATTTCTTCATCCTCACAACGCATAGTTATCATACAACATCTTCAAAATTTTCAACTCTTTTAGGCGTTGCACTCTAATATAATACACTATCATGAATCAAATCTACTGCTTCCTTTATCATCTCTAACTTTTTATTCATAATAAATTCAAAATATGTGCAAAAAGCTCATATGTGACAACCTATCACTAACCAATAAACTCCTAGCCCGTAACTTATTATTCACCTTTTCATTCATCACATCATTTGTGCTACATTTGTTGACTGTTATGGTATATAATTTGGTGTTGATATTCCAATCTATTAAACACTCGACCAACACAGTTGCCAACCATTCGCTTGTATATAGTGTCAACACATAAATGAACCTACCATTTACAAATATGAACAAATATCAATCATAACATAATCAAAAAAATAAATATATCTCTATTAACCAATATAATTTACCTCAATAGTCTACTGTGTAAAGTCCAATTATTGTCAATTTAATGTGTTGTTATCGCCATATAACTCTTCTTTTAGTTGTTGGTTGTTCATATATCTGTTGTGACAGCAATCCATCCTTCAATACTTATCAACATTTTTAAAATTTCTTTCTTTTGATCCTTGTATATATTTATAATATCTTTTTTCAAGGTATTTTGTGTTAGGATCTTGAAGGCCAATCACAGTGAACTGGACAACATTCTAAATCTTTTGTTATAAACTATAGAAAGTGGATATTCATCGCAAATAGTGATATTAGCCATCAAGAACATTAATATGTTGGTAACATAGGCTACAACAGTCATTTCATTCTTCCCTCTTATTAGGTTAGAGGTAAACAATGTTTGACCTCCTAATACGATCTCTTTTTGTTACACGAATCCAAATGTATCTTTAAATGAGAGTTTCCTCCTTTTAAACTCCCAACCAACATCTTGTAACAATATTTACATTCGGCATTCTCTACTATGTCCATTGATATAGTCTTATTAAAGTGATTCCAAGCATCAATTTTTAATGGACCTAGACTTCTATCTTTATCTGGTGCCAAATTAGAAGTATCCACTTGTATACTCTCCAGTATCGGATTAAAACTCTCCACTAAAGGAATATATTCCTCCATCTGGAACAATCAATATATACAACTATATAAGTTAGTCATAATTATTTGCATGTATACATATACTTTAATGGAAATTCAATAAGTACACATATGAGGGAGAGAGATCAAAAAATTGAAAGACACTATAGGGAGCAATTTAAAGTATATGGGTGACTTACATGTTCATTATAAGTCACTATGATTGTGTGACATTATACACAAGAGTGTGTATGATCGTGTAAGTCACTGTGAATGAAATTTCAATGTACACGGGCATATATGTTTCGTGGACTTACACGATCACATACACACATGCCTGTATACTCCAAAATTTCATTCACAACATATATGTGATTGTGTAAGTCCTTGCAAATAAGATTTCATTGTACGCGGGCATGTATGACTACTGTCTATATTTTCGCAAACTTACACAATCACATCCATAGGCGTGTCTGTGTAAGTCACTATGAACATGAGTAGAAAGCACAATCAAAGAAATTGGTTCAATTGAATCAATTCAACAACTGATTCATTGAACAATAGTCAATGGCAAACAAAATTAACTCAATTCAAAGTTGATGGCCTGTGATCGTTTTGGTGGTCGGAATTTGGTTGGAGGTGATGGGTGATGATAAGTGAAAGTTTATGTGTTTTTCGGATAGGGAATTAGCAGCAGATTGTTTTGTAAGTTGCGGACAAACTACATAGAATTTGGGGATGGTTCTAAAGGCAAAATTGTAGAGAAAGAAGTCAGCTACAACTTTGGTGAAGGAAGTTCCAAATTTTAATGTGTGTGTGAAAAGTTATGGACGAAATGGTAAAACGGGTCAGGAATGAAACTGTTTCGGGAAAGGGAAAAGAAAATTGAAAAAAAGTGGAAGTTTTTGGAAAACTAACAAACCCTTGTTCTATTTTCGGTAAATAGACAACCCAAGAGCAAATTGACTCTAAATTTAAGAATAATTCTCAAGATTTTTCATTCATAAAAACATCCTCCTTCAAAAGGAAACAAAAATGACTTAAATAGGAAACTTAGCTAAAAGGAAGGTGGAGAACCACATGATTCAGTTTCTCACCTCCTAATGGACTCTTAATGAAACATTCATAATAAGAAAAAACTGTCCATAATTGTCCACTATAAATGTATTAATGTGGAAAATTAAGGATAGGAATTAAAACACACTAAATAAGAATTAAACACATTAAATAGGAAACTTATGAG
>JAOTBA010000005.1:33977397-33990926 GCA_025629845.1 Erythroxylum squamatum
TTTTCATGTTTATTGTATTTGGTGTGTACTGAGTTGTTTAAGCTCATAGGATAATGTTGTAAACCTTGGATGGTATTATGTTGTATGAAACAATATAAATTATGGATTTTGACTAATGTGATAATATTTAGAGTTTAAAAAAAATGTGATTGATGGTTTAATATATGAGGTCATGTTATGTACAATGAAGGTAAGATAATTAACATGCCATTTCTAACAAGCATGTACACGTGTATCCTATGACACACGTGCATATGTCAGTTGAAAATGGAGTGTTACAAGATAGTCTTAAATGTCTTTTTCCGCTCTCTGTCTATTTTCATAGCCCCTTTTTTTATTTTACTTGTTAAACATCAAGAAACGTAAAATGGAGATGCAAGGAGATGCGTTCTCGAGATTTGCAGTGGAAAGAAAAAGAATGGAACAGTTGCATGATGAAGAAAAAATGCCAACGATTTCATTGAGCTAATTTTAAGTTACAAATTTTACATACAAAATTATGAAACAGATTTATACAGACTTCCCATTAAGGAAGCCGGTGTTACAGGCAAACGAAAATGGTATTTAAGGCATCGATGTAGTTCCTCTGGCAGAGCTAAAAACACAAAATTCTCGAGTTTCGAGATGACAGACATGTACATCAATGATTCTGTGGCCAAGTAAATTAATCAAAATATCAGGACAGTTGATCAAAGCAGGCTTCAATGAAGAATTATTTTAAACCCATCAGACCAGATTTGCAACTCATATAATGACTTGACTGCAGAGAGCATTCATTTCTCTTTTAAGGAATAGTTGATGCTCACTGATTGCTAGTACATCAGCGAGCTTTGTGCTTAAGTGCATCTGCCAGAAGTCTTATGAGAGTGACTCGACCTAAATATATGGTTTATTAAACCGGGATGGGTAAATCAGAGTTGAAGAATATGGCGCACCTGAGACTATCTAGGCGGTGCTATCCTTGCCAGATATTGAATCGCAAAAGAATGCTGTATTATGTGCATAAATAAGACCTGTGGTGTTCCACCCTTCACGCAAGTGATGGCATATCAGCAGGACCAGAATGGGGTGCAAGGGATTTAATCAAAGACTTCAGAGATTCCATGATATTAGCAAAGGAGGGACGTTTCCAAGGCTCACTGCAGGAAAACCATTTGTATTGAGACAGTATAAAAATTAAATAACAATAATAACAAACAAATAACCACCAGGCATTCTGGCTTAACGAGAGATGAGGATTAAAACCAAAACTAGAACTTCGAACTCACTTTGCCCAGCAAGCCTCAATAAGGGCGGCCACTTGAGGATTTAAATCTCTTGGAATCTCAAGCCTTTTTCCCTTGAAACCAACAGCAGCTACAACCTACAAGGTAGGCATCATATCCATAAATTTCCAGCTGTAAATGCAGAAAGAGAAGCACCAAAATGATTACAAATCAAAAAGTGCAAACACAAGGGAAGATTATTATTTTGGAACAACACTCCCAGCAGGTAGACTGCAAGTTGGGAATTGCTGGGAAGTTTCCATGTCTAGCTATAGGAAACCTGGGATGTCTAAATAGTCAGTAAGTGAAGCTACTTAACTTTCACGGATATCCATTACTAAATAGATGCCCTGCGCTTGGGCCCCTAGTCAGCCAATTGCTGAGGTATATCATAACAGACAATCAAGGACCAAAAAAGGTTACAAGATAGGGTATGCATCAAATAGCTAGTCAACAAAAAGGACTAATATGTTCTCTACTTATTAAAAGAGTCAAACTGACAGATATATTATTTTACTGATCCGGTGGTATGCCCAAAATATCAATTATTCACTATCAAATTGCTAGACTTCCTCAATTCTGCTTCCCAAACAACATAAATAAGAAGTCAACTCAGAATAAGACTACATTAAGATTGTATGATGTCAGAAGTAATTAACAACTCCAGAACACAAACCTGTGCAGGATTTAAATTGCTCCAGGGCTGTTGCAGTGTTACAATCTCCCACAAGATGACACCAAAGCTGTATACATCTGATTTCTCATTTGACGGTTCATCACGGAGAACTTCTGGTGCCATCCACTCAGGCTAATAGATAGGACAAATGAACATAAGATCATAATATCAGAATAGCATGTTCATAACAACGTAAAACAAAGAATTATAAGACAGTAAATAAGTTCAGAATCCCTTACCGTCCCAGCTGCAGACTTTGATGACAGGAATGTATTTGCTTTTAATCGAGAAAGGCCAAAATCACAAACCTGATCAGGTCAAAGAAAGTAAACAAAAGAGTTAAGTGCAATAAACAGAAAATCCTAGACATACTGCATAATTAATATCAGCACTTGGTTCAACGGCAAAACTCTACACATCACAAAATTCAAACAGCACAAACATGATTATTTAGTTAAGAGATATACAAAAAGAATCGGCTTTTGGCCAAGTAACAATTCTAAACAGTAACATATCCATGGCAAGAGGAGACACTAGGAATATTGTAAATTGCATAGGGCTGCATAAACAGCCATGCCAAGTTGATAATGGCAAGAAACTAATCAGGATTTGATAGGGTTTGGATGATGTCCAGGTCTCCATCCATGTGACATATCGATAAACAACCAACTGCCTACATTGGAAAACAACTTAAGGGTGCTGCGACATCCATAGGTATACACAGGAACCTTGTAAGAAATTCTATTTTTGGATATCTCACTCTAGATGGAGCTCCAGTTTAATCCCAAGACTTCACTTCTGAGGCATAAAACAATCATTAAACAGGCCATGAAAGAGATCTATAACGAGCCAAATTGGAGTCAACTGTCTAACCTTTACTGTGTATTTCCTGTCAACCAAAAGATTTGGAGACTTTAAATCTCTATGGACAATAGGAGGATTTCGCTTGTGAAGATAATTCATGCCTTTTGCCTGTGAGAGTTCAAAGCACCTTGATTAGCTTTGAAAGATACGACAAAAAGCTCTTGGCAAGCTAAAATCAAAGCAAAGGTAGTGACCATATAAGCAAAAATGTATACCACATCATAAGCCATATTCAGACGTCGTCTTTCATCTAACCCCTCTCTTGCACTAGACTTATGCAACAGCTTAAACAAGCTACCTCTGAATGACAAACCACAGATTTAATCAAACCACAAAAGTAAAAAGTTTTTAAATATCTAGCAAAAAAACCTTGGAAGATGGGGATTCTCTCTAAACTCCATGCTTGAGAGAAATATAACAAAAGGAATGTCACAAGGGAAAGAACCCACAACCTTGATAAATATTCTGTCACTATGGACAAATTTGGGGGCTGCGTTACTGCACCCATGAAAAGAACAATATTTGGATGCCGAACACGCTTCATTATTGCAACCTAACAAGCAAAAGAAACAACTATACATATGAGATTAAAAAGCAAGGTGTTGTCCAAAGTTCATGTGAAATTTTATCGAACTCACAGTGAACACTCACCTCTCTCAAAAATTCTTTGAACCCGTCTGGATGAAACTCTTGCTCCATGAGAATTTTCACAGCAACTTCCTGTGGTTAAGATTATTATCCACAAAAGAATAAGGATAAGGAGGCTGAAGAAGAGGAAGAGGCAGTACAAATAACATTGTAACTCAATTAATCAGTTAAAACACCTTGAGAAAACTTAAAACATACTTAAGCTAATTGTACTGGAAGCTACAATAACACTATTTACTATTATAAAACTCAACAATAAGACATTGATAGATCATACAAAAGAATGACCAAACATAAAAGACTTCTATGCAAAAAATAGAACCAAATTTCACTCTCATAAAACCAACAAACCCCCAGAAAAATCCATAATATGTCTACTAATCAGGTATAGTTGCTGCCATTCTAGCAATTAGGATTATAGTACCGAACATTAAGACCTATATTCAATAAAACTAGTCACAACCTGTTAGTGGGCAGGTCAAGTTGCAAACAAATGGTAAACACGGCGCTCTAAACATTCAGAATCTCCCAGGCCAGATTAAGGAAATTTCTTGAACATAATTCATCTATAGTGCACTATGGCAAATAATGGATTGACACATCAATTCAGTGACATAGACTTCACCTTCATATCTCCTTGACAGGCAATTTTCACCACTAAATGCACAATCGCAAGTTCCATAAGTTTTAGCATTTATTGTTAAATTTCACAATGAAAGCAAAAAGGAAACAAAGAGATGTGTGACATGTCTTCAAAGACAATGTTTATGATAAGAGAGGCAGCTTTACCGAGCCATGCCATTCAGCACGGTGGACTGTTCCAAAGGAACCTAACAAGAAAAACCAATTCAATGTCAATCACCATGCCACAAGGAACAACTATTAGCTAATATATAGCTAGTAGGCATTACTGTTTCTGTCAAAGAAGTGGCATAAATACCAGAAATACTCTACCTGCTCCAATTCTCTCTTTCAACATAAGATCACTCCAAGGGATGTCCAAATCTTCTACATCATGTGAAAGTTCTTTACTTTGTTTACTAGATACCAATTGACTACTGTCAAAGAACCTCGAATCTTTACTAGTATTCACCATCTCGTATGATAAAAGTGGTTGGACATGCCTGTGCCCAGTGGATGGGATATGCTTTGCAGGGATTGGGTCTTTGGTCATGTTTATTGATCGTTTAGCATTATGTGAAGGATTATATGGTTTGGAAAGTTGGGATTCTCTTTCTTGTTGAACAATATTACTTCTTTCATTGCCTGCCAGGTCAACTGGTTGAGAATACTTAGAAATTCCAGAATCTTCTTCAGTAACAGCACCTGGAAATACACAACAAACCAGCAGTTATTATTGAAATCTTACATTACAATAGCCTAAACACCTGAAGAGATGAAGTAAAAGATTGAAACAAGAAATCCAACAAATTGCATATATAACATTAGAGTTTTCTTGCATGGAATGAGCGAGGAAAAAAACTTTTTAACACTTGCACTACTACATTAGTCTTGTCTACCAATGTGAGCCATGATCTAATTAATTCCTTATTTTAAGCATTCAAAAATAAAAGAAGCATCAATCTTCTTCACAATCCAAATGCATAACGAGAACAAAGGGACCAAACTGCAATAAAGCAAATCTTGAGTTTCAACTGGAATCTCAGCTGTTATTAAATATGACAACTTGTGGAGACAACTGAAAGGTCAACAGTTGAGACCTTGAAATGTGAGTTACACTAAAATCCGATAGAGTGGGGTGGGGGTTCTTCTAGAGCATTGCACTTGCTATGAATTGCCAAATAAGGCACTTCCAATGTGCAAGATCAAAAAGAAATCAAATACCGAAGTGATACAGCTAGAAATATGTATGAAGCTTGTCTATTTTAATTCTCTTTCTTATACTTCTGTCTGTAATGTCAATCTATAGCATTCTGAAACAAGCATTTCAACCCATCAGTTGCAGAAGGTTTAACAAATTCCAGAAACAGTAAAGGAGTTAGTATCATTGAAATAGAAGCAAGGAGATGGATTGGTATGCGAAGAACCAATTAAACGAGGACTCAACTTTCAATACCATGATTGGAACATGTGAAACTAGAAACAATGTAGGCACCAGCAACTACAAAGCATACACAGAAGCAGAAGATAAAGACAATAAATAGAAGAAGTATTAACTAGAGACAAGCCAAAGAAGGAGTCACACGGGGTGGCCTGTCGATGCATTACCTGTTGAAGTATTATCAAAGACAAGATTGAGTGACTGACAGTCCGAAAAATACTGTTTGGCCATTGACCTGTAATCAACGGTAGGTTCAGCTGATTTCATTCGGGGATAGCGCAATGGTGAAGAAATTGAGATGGAAGAAGGACCATTGAGCGAGGAGTCGGGCTCGCATAAACAGCCTGGCTTCCCTACTAAGTCAATTAGATATTCTCTGGAATGGGAGAAATACAATTTGTAAGATGTCTTTAATAGATTCTGGCTTCAAGAATCAAACAACTAGAGACTACTGGTACAGTTCGAATTACATTATAGTGCACTGGGAAAACAATTAAATAAAAAAAATTATTACCTAGAGTCTAAATGTTGAAAAAAAAATTATTTTTTAGTTCCCTGCAAAAGCTATCATGACAGATGTTCAACAAATGTAACGTTTACCTGCTACTGCTACACACTTTAAGCAAATTTTTAGCTGATCAAGAACATAGTGACTTTTAAATTCAAAATGATGCTATAGCTTAAGTATTTGGGAAATCCAAACACAACCGTATCAGCACTTTGGTAAACATTGGATTGAAGACAACAATACCCAGAGTTGAAAAGTAAACAGTATCACTCTGCTTCTCGGATAGACCACTAAACAACGTTTGACCATGTGCTTCAATTCTAACATATATAATCAACAGATATCATAAAAGCTAAGAAAGAATACCTTTCAAGACCAAAACGTACAAGACATGAGGTAGCATCATCTCTTCTGCAATATCTGCACCCCTTTGCGATTCGACAAGGTAGATCAATGATATCAGCTAGAACCTAGACAAGATCACACAGTTCACCATTAACTCTCTTTTCTTCCTAGGAAGAAAAAGATAAGCTACATAAGACAGAGTATCGAATCTGGTTAAGCTATTAAAAGAAATTTCTTACACTCTTGGCATACTCAAAATACTAGGATTCACCCAAAAGTTTAAACAGCAAAGCAGAAAACCAATTAGCAATTACAAAACACCAAGATAGAATCTACCTTAAATAGTAAACATCGATGTCTACATAAGCCAATGGAAAGGCTGCCTATAGGGACCACAACGGATCCTAAACAATCTTTTACATCATGACTACGTTCCCTCCAGATCAACAGTAAATCTTCTTCCACAGAAGCTGATCCCCTTATGGTAACATCAAAAAAATATGATAAACAAAGTATTATATATCAATTGCAATATAAAAACCACTTCAACCTGCTCCAATATGAATATTACTTACCCCATGCAATTGCATACAAGCTTTGCCAGCTGATCAACTACCTCTTTTGATGTTGTACAGCTGCAAGAAATGTTATGAACTCTATTTTGAAGTTCCTTCAAGCCTGGATCACTACGTTGATCAATCAAAACCACTTCCAGTGAAGAACCATCGCTCGGATTCACAGATTTCAGAGACTCAATCGATGGGATGCGACCATTCTCTTGTAGATCAGTGCACACCGTCCACACATATGGATCCATTCCATGAATTAGGTAAAAACCATCAGGAATTTTGTCAAAGTATGACAGGCAACCATTCACCTGATGAATGTTGAGTATATAAGACAAATTAAGAACTCCAGAAGAAAACAATGTTGACATGAGAACATGCAACCCCCTCTAACCTAGAAACAGAGAATACCATACAAAGCTACACTGATTTGACAGTAAAATCTAAAATCAACAACTTGCAAACTCAATCATGAGCCCAAAACGTTTTCCTATCAAATACTATGATTTTTGCTGACTTTAAAATAATGTGTTGTGGGTATCCACGCTTTAAACAGTTGAAGGATCGAAAAAAAACCTGGCTGAATCAAATGAAATTCCCCGGCCATGAAACTTTTTGAAACAATCCTTTGGTCTTTTGTAATACCATTACAAAATCAAATGAAATTCCCCGGCCATGAAACTTTTTGAAACAATCCTTTGGTCTTTTGTAACACCATTACAACCTGACTTTCATATTTTCTACTCAAGTCATGGGAATTTTAAATGCAATTAGTTCCACAGATCACAATGTCAATGAAGAGGAGTTCAAAGACCCAAGGTAGCATATTACATCATCTCCAGTTCCCTGTGCCAATTGTTTAATAAAGAATAACATTACTTGTGGACCCATTGGTTTCTTCCACCAGTCCCTTTATTGTCTCAAAAATCTATGGTATTCCACTTATAAATTTGCCTCTTATCTCTCTATTCAAAGCATTGTGCATGACAGCACTTGTCCTTATAGAACTATGCTAAGAACCAGATGGAAAGAGAAACCCTACTTGGTTGCTAATATAGTATACTACCATGACAAGGATTCAATGTAAATAAAGGTAACGAAACAGAAATGGGAAAAAATCACAGTAATAAGTTATTAATCTTTTTAAACCTTGCCTGTCAGGTACCCTTGAGGAAAATTAATGTCCTTACTTAACTATGCTGTTATTTATGTGGGCTTCTCAAGAAAAAGAAAGGTAGAAATAATATGGATAAAAGTTCTCAACTTGAGCAATTAATTCCATATTCAGTAATAAGGATCATAAGGATGAGAAAGGAGGGCAAGGGCCTTTCTTTCCTACATAAGAAATTTTGCTATACAATTTTCATCAAAACTATTAGCAAAACAACCTCATAATTTCAACAGCAACAAATGTGAAGTCAACAAAAGTAAATTCCTCAAAAAGATACCAGTTGGTACATTCAATTCCTGTTATATCAGTGATGCCACTAGTAATGATCATCTATAGAAACAATTTTACCATGCATCAGCAATGTCACGTATTTCTTAGAGATGGATAATAAGACGGCAAAGTTGAACAAGTACTAAAATTTTGCCAAGTCCATCAATTTCAATCATCGAACTACCAACAAAATTACAGCGGACATTCCTCCACAAACTATGACAACAACTTTGCAAGTAAAGTTGGACGGATGTTGTTCTCCGCCTCAATTAAAACGCATACATGTGGAAGCCAGGAACCAGAAAGTATGGGAATGAACATCAATAATTATTACCGACGACAAAACAAGTATATTAAGCCTGTCAAGTGAATTCATATGCCAGCATCATAAGTAATTCATATTCAAGGATTTAAAAGTAACTTGTCGGAACACTTCTATCTCTACATCATATAACTATGAAAATCTGCGCACTTGGATTTCTTTTAGACACACGCACGCAGTCAAAGGCAGAAAATAACAGGACGATAATGCCAAGTACGAAAATTAGAAATAATAATCGCACCCAAAATCTATGAGACACCGCCTCCGGAGAATTAGAGCTGGAGGAGCGCAGCGCAGATTCATCAGGAACCGGATCCAGAAAATTCGGATCATCAGCACAAGTTGCTTCGGACGACAACCGCAACGCCAAAGCCAGTTGCAACTGATAACTCTCCTCCGTCTGCTGCGCCCAGCTCTTTCCAGAAGAACCCGTCCCCGAAAACGCGGTACTATCCCCCGCCCTGGCCCTAATCAAATTACCGTCCTCATGCATGTAACCGCCGAACGCTTCAATCTCATTTCCTCCGGCCGTTGACAGAGTTGGAGGATAATACTCTCCAGACAACGAGCTCTCTCCAAAGCTACTCCCACTCGATTGCCGTTGCAATCCGATCGGCGAGGAGTATAAGTTCAAGTTCCCAATCCGATTGTTACTAGACTGTTGATTCGGCCTATGATCGGACTCCCAATCAAAGCCTCTCTCTGACTTGAGCTTACTATTCTTTGACTCGCCCGAAATGGACGATTCATAGTACTGCGGCGGGTCTAACTGTTCGTCAGGGAACTGACTGAGAAGCTTGTAGTTGGATCTCCGACCAGGCATTTCCATGTGAGATCTCCGATTTGAAGACTTTTGCTCTTAGCTAAAAAAGAAGCGTAAAAACTAAAAACCCTAGAAGAACCGCCATTAAAATAGAGAGAGAGGGGAATACGGAGGTCTGGTAAAGGTGAGCTGAACCTGTTGGAATGAGTCTCTCTCTAGAATTGTTTTTCCTCTTTTTTTCTTTCTCCCTCTCTAGAATTCTATTGTCGGAGAGCGAAAGCGGTGCGGTTTTATTCGGTGGCGTAATCGTAATATCAAACAGAATTCTTCCTTTTGATTTTTTTTAATTAAAGTTTTTGGGAAATGGTTACTTTACTCCGCTAGTCGTACACACATTAATTGCCGAAGGCTTATTGGGTTTGCGGGCAGTGAGTGACTGCTACGTTTCCTGAAATTTCTGAGTCTGCTGTTGTTGTTTGGCAGATTGAATAAAGTAAACGGTCCAATCCTTGCTTCTTAACCTTTTAAAAATATACACATTTTTTTATTATTCATGACGTGAGAGAGAACATCTCACCTTCTTAAATTTCCAACAATCTTTTGCACTTTTGGTATTAATTAATAATTTTAGTCAATAACATTAACCTGTCCAAAGCAATGCAAATGGAAATGGAATACCCGCACAAAAATATTATTCTCTTTTGTTTTTTTTTTTCAACTGAAGTTTCCAGTCGATGAATTATACTCTTAAAAATTCGTGCCTTGGAAAATACCAAGTTGACTCCCCAAGGGAACAACTTGTGTACTGCCTTATTAGAAAACAAGTTGAGTGGCCACTGACGTTCCATTGTCAGAATTTAACATTATTGCCTAGCGAGAGTCCATTATTAGATCTAAACACTAAAGTCGCCGGCCAAGTAATTTCCTGGTAGGTACGTAGTGTAAATACGACTAACGTTCAATACTGAAGAGTCTCACTATTGTGGTAAATACTTTATGAAGTGCTACTTTTACATTTACTCTTTCTATAATCACATTTGCATGCCATTATCAGCAAACTTGGTTGGTTACACTTTCGTGATTTTCTTATTTCCTCGTATGTAAAATTTTGTTATATTTAAAAACCTTAAATATTAAAGATAAACTAATTAAAAATTGAATATGTTTTATTTAAAATAAATAAGAAAATTTTGACAGCAAGTTATAATGTAATATATATATATATATATATATATATATCAAACATATTGATTTATCTTATTTAGATATTAATGCTATATTAAAAATAAAAAATATATTAATTTACTTTATTAAAATTATGTTATATCTATAATATGATATTAAACTTAATATCTTACTAAATTTTAAATTATTATGTAATAATAATAAATAAAATGACCAATTTCTTATTTTATTTATATTTTATATTTTAATAAATAATTTATAGTTAAATTAATAATTGCATCTCATTACTTATATCAAAAAGTTTAGATAAATATTTTATATAAAACATAATTTATTTTTATTGGTAATTAATGATTTATTACATTTTAATGATAATTAATAATATATTAATTAGTTTAAAACAATTGCCGTGTAAATTTTATTTTATTTTATAATTATAATAATAAGTAAATAAGACGGTTAACATATTACAATAATTTATAATTATGTGATAAATTTATATTAAAATAAAATAAATATTATTATATTTGTAATATAAGTAATGAGATATAAATATGTTAAATTAATATATTAATATATTTTAGATGATAAAAATTATTAGAGAGACTAAGGAATAACTTATAACTTTTCACAAAATATAATAACTTTCTACGAGATTTTTAAATTACAATACGTTTTCAATTATAAAGGTTGGTAGCCATTTGTCCGCTAAGAATATTTAGTCGTCAATATTATTACTATATTTTTATTTTCTAAATTTATGTATTTCAAGATATCTAAATTCAAAATATTTTTAAACTTCAAAATAAAATTTTAAGTATTTTGTTTTAAAATTAAACCTTAATTTAATTACGAGTTAGTAATTAGTATTAAATAATTAAGTAATATATATTTAGTTAATAATATAATTAAATGACAAAAAAGATAAAACCAAGAATCAACATTAGTTTTTATGATTTTTATAAATTATGAAAGCAATAAGCAATAAAAACTAAAATTATAAATTATAAACTTTTTACTGAACTTAAAATAAATAAGAATAGAACTCTTAAATGAGTTGATTAAGAATAGTCAACGAACGTTATCGTTATTTGTTAATATATTGTACATACATTCTTTAATATAACATCCAAAAATGTTAATTTGTTCGAGTTTGAAGCTCAGTCTAGTAAATTATAACCTTACATGTAAATAAATTGAATTTCATTTCTAGAGCATATCATTGAGAATTAGAAGATAATATATTATATTTTATTCAATAAATAAAAGAGTAATGCTTGGTAAATCGATTGTGTCAATTTTTATGACGTAAAAGAGTATCTATTTGAAAAAATTTATGAAAAATAATTTGTGTCATTTAAGAACTTTTTTTTTTTGGATTCGAGGAAACCTTACAGGTGGGCCAAGCGGGCTCACCTCACAGAGGGCCAAGAGGCTACACCCCATCACAGAGGGCCTCACTAGTTCTTCACCCATAGGTAAAACCCCGGCTACCCCAGACTCTTACAAGAGGGGCTAGCAAGGAATCGAACCTGGGACCTAACCGAAGCCAAGCCCTCTCTCAACCATCTAGCTACACCCCTTGAGGGCGTCATTTAAGAACATGATAATAGTTATTTAATAAATATAATTAAATACCTTATTGAAATAGTATTTAATATCTATTTCAAAGTTAAAGAATTTAAATTGTATTTTTTTCATTGAATTTTGTAGAAATGTGTAATAAGCAAAATAATAATTATGGTTTAATTTATATGATATTAATATTACGTATCTAACTTAATAGTATATCAATCACACTTTTTATAAGTATTATGAAAAAAAAACTTTTACACTATTATGTTTAATAGAACTCCGATTATGATACTCCATCAAATTCAAATTCCTTCTTATAATGCGACAATGCACTAGAACGCCATTTTTTATTAAGGAAGCTTGTAAAAGGAAAGTGAGCAGGAATAAGATGTTAAGGGTGATGTACATATGTAAAGATGTTAGGTCAAGTAATATACATATGTAGACATATGTAGAGTGCAGCAATAGTGGACACCGACAAAATTTAATTGAGTTAAAGAGTGTGATACTAGAATATGACATACAAATATCGAATAAATGAACCTAAATGACGAGACACAAAGGCTTACATTTTTGGCGATTGTTCCTCCTATTGATAGTTGACCATTTATATAATCACAACAATAATAACAGTCTGACATTAAAAATCTCAGTGATACGCAGGATTTTATAAAGTTTAAAAGTACACAACTTTATCTTTATTTAATAGAAAAGTTTTTGATAGATTTAAAAAAAAAAGTTTTTTAAAAAACTGTTGGAAGAAACCAATAGACAAATATGTAAATAGTAATTGCATAAAATAAAAATAAAAGTAGGGAAATAAATAAGCAAGCAAGAAAAAAAAATAAGCAAACAATAACAACCATACACATCTTTTTGCGGAAATCAACAATTCAAATCGGTTCCACTTTCATTCATAAACATTTTCAATCATAACAATACAATTAACAACATTTCAATAGTCATTTATGGCCCATTACAAATACAAAACATTTTAGTAATAATGTCTTTACATTACAACATAAATCATTTGTACAATAGTTTCAGAATATACAATTTTATACAAAATAAGAAAACACAAATGCAAACGCGAACTGATCCTGACCTCTATCCTTTACTTTTATGTTGTAGGGATACTCCCGTTTGCCTAATAGGGTATTCTTTTGATCCTGAAAAATATTTACAAATTCTGGGTGAGTTTTGCGAACTCAATGAGAGACAATCATCGATGACTCACCCAATCACATAACACATAATTCACATAACATATAGTTCACAACTTTGCATAGTTGAACACATATCACATTTA
>JAOTBA010000005.1:33995339-34011834 GCA_025629845.1 Erythroxylum squamatum
GCATGATGTTAGTTGCAGATGCTCATAGTTGCTCCATGGGTTTGTCATAATCATGTACATGATATATGTATGAAAACGTTATGTTATTGAGAACAATGTTGGTTGATATTGATGATAAGTAGATGTTGTAAGTGAGAATAGTAGATTTAGATCCTTACTTCTTACAACCTATTAAGCAGGTATAAGGTTTAATTAGACATGAATGTGTCATGCCGGATTTTTAGTAAAACATAGAAAAGTTGGGCTTACTACGGGTTTTGGTGGCGTTAAGCCTACCTATTCCCTAGTGCCAACACAGCCCAAAAAGGCGGGTCGTGTCAGTGTCCCTCTTGGACCATATGAAGGTGAAGACAGAGTTTAAAAGATATGTAAAAGAGAAATTGTGTGACTAGGATAATATTTAAAGAGCAATATGGCCCTGAAACACATTCGTGTCTAAGACAATATTTCTTTATAGAAAAGTTAAAGAAAAATCCATGACCTAAGACAGAAGCATGTTAAAACCCATGACCCTTTTAAAAATTCACAAAGAAATCCACAATCTAAGACAAACATGTCTTAGACAACATTTGATATGGAAAAAAACATGTTTAAGTGGTTAGAAACCTAATCAAATCATTTCTTATCATTCTTTTTTATTCTAAACCTAAGTTAGCGTTCAAAAGGTACTAAAACACTCAGGAGATCAATTTTGAAGTTGTTTTCAATAGATAAGTTTATTAAAGATCTTACAAACTAATCAAAACCAATAGAAATACGAAGATTTCATCTATAATTGTTTCTACCTTGATGTCTTTGCTTTTTATCACTTATCTTTGTTGGTGAAAACATGATATACAATTAATTGTTTTATATTTTAGATAATTCAAAACCCTAATTATGACTTTTTTTTATGAATTGATTCAATATTACTTATGAATATGAATTTATTTATGTGAAATTTTTTGAATATTCTTAATGTGAGTTTAATTATACTAGAAATTAGATATGATAATAATTCAAGTGTGGATGATTTAAGATAATTAACATCTGAGTGAATCTCAATTTAATACAATTATATCAATCATCTAGCTTTAGGGTCAAACCTTTTATAAAATGACACAAAACATAATGCATTCTTTGAGTTTTAATTGAATGGAGATACCAATTAATCAACTTGATAATATGTGGTTGTAACTCGAGAGAGAGAGAGAGAGAGTAATTTCATACTCTAGGGATTTCTGTCATTTTAGATATTAAACACCTTCTAACTTTATTGAATCATGACTATAAAAATGATATCTAGGAATTATTCATATATAAATTCTTCAGTTGATTAATTACTTTGATTTTTTCTTTTTGGTTTACTTCTTTGTTTATATTTTTATTTTGTTTTGTTATTCAACTCCATCAATCAATCTATCTATTTTAATTCTTTTACTAATTAGTAGAAGAGTAAACAAAACCATTAAGTCTTGTTCGTAGGATCCATGCCTTATTCATTACTATATTACTTATAAATGACATGTATATCTGTCTTAGGTTATGAGTGATATTTTGTGAAAGGGAAAATTTTAGTAATCAAGCATGTCAAAACTTGTTGACAGTAGAAGAAGGTTGACATTTTATCTTTTATCTATTTTAGGCATTTATATATTGATGGGAATCAAGCATTAACTCAAGCTATACTAGTTTTTTAGCAAGGGATAAGTAAAGAGGAGCTTGGATATTTTGTAAATAGTTCAAAACAAAGAATTAAAAGTTTTTGGAGACCCATTGGAGGACAATTAATAAGGAATAGAGCAAAGAAGGTCAAAGAAGCTAGTGTCGACTTTATAATGGTTCATTATGTAGGGTGTGAAGCTTTGCTAATTCAAGGGAATTCAAGATCATAATATTAATTCAAATGAAGGAGCAAGACATAAAAAGAGGTAGCTTGAGTGGCAAACTAGCAGGGTAAGTTGGTCCAAGGTCTTAGGTTCGACTCCCGGCAACGGGAGAAAAGGACCGCTCTGCTAGGGGGCTGCTCAAGATCAAACCGTGATTCACTCCTCCAGCGGTGGTCGGGCCTGCGACTGGGGGCCCTTAGGGTTGGGGATCAACCTTATTGGTCCAAGAACAGTAGACAGTTCAAAGAATACATCATATTATGTAGGGGAAATAGTACCATTCATTCAAAAGGTACACATCTAGATTTTGACAAATTATGTTTTGTGATGATACGTATCTGTTGCCAAAACACTGACCCTAACAGCAGTTTTAAGCTTTTTCAGTTTTCGCTCGCACTAAAATGTTTTAACCACTTCCGTTAACACTTCGAGGTTATTTTTGGTCAGACGTAAAGCTTTTAATAAAATGAAATAAAATAATTTATAATGAAATAAAACGTAAATAAATGTAATTTTAAAAAATTATTGTTTGAAAAAAATGGAAGAGTTCATAATATAAAATTATTTATTATTTTATATTTTATCATAAATTTCTAAAATTGTAGTTTTTTTATTTTTACTATTTAAAACAAAATAAGATGTAATATGGAACTCTCTCTTTTATTTCATTTCATTTCACTATAAAATCTCATTCCAAACGATGAAATAATATTCCATTCCATTATAAAATTTCCAACTAAATATAACCTAAATTTAGGACATAAGTTCGCATGTTTTACAAGATAATTAAATTATATGAATTATACTTTCAAGAATCCCTTTTGGTTTGATTCTTTAATTAGTGTTCCGTATTTAAATATTTAAAAACATCATATCTCAATTAATTGACACATAAATTTTTTAGTTTTATTGATAATTTTTTTAATAAAACTAACATACAATATAATACGTGTTAATTTATTTAAAATTTAACAAAAAATTTAAATAAAAACATGAACTGTCATATGATTTAAGTAATTTTAAAAACTTTAAAGTTTTTTAAATTAGTAAAAGAATTCTTTACACTTTTTAACTTTTTTTCAAAAAATTTATCTTCAATTTTGGTTAAAATAGCAACAAAATACATGTAATATAATTATCATATATGGAATAACTAAATATTACAGATACAATAATTCAACTCAAATTTTTTAATTTAATATAAACTAACTAAATTTATATTAAATTAATAATTTATAAAATTTATATTAAATTATTATTTTAAATCATATTTAATTATTTCGAATTAAGTTAAATCATTATTTCAGTAACATTTAATTAATCAATATTTAATGTTCATACATTTTTTAAAGTTATTTTTAATAGAAGTTTAAGAAAAGGATTTTTCTAAAAAAATGAAAACTATAATTTCTATAATTTTTTAGAATTATAATACTATATATTTTTTAAAGTTAAAAGAGATTTTTACGTCTTTCTAGTATGTTTATTAATAAAATAATATAAATTTTTAAATAATTTAATATACATATATATATAATAATAATAATAATATAATATCCTCGGTTTCCCTGGAAAGGAGCAGATAAAAGCAGGCTGACATTTATTTTCCTTTTCCACAAGTTGAGTATTCAAATTTGAAATCTCAACCAGTAGGAAGTATCTTGCGTCTTAGGCTCTTGGTCTTCCTTTAATCTCACAATTCAATTGGCCACAAGCAAAGCAACTTTCCTTTTAATTTTATCAAATCGGGAAAGATTTCGAGCTTAGAAACTGAGTTGTGGAGTGGATTCAATGAATCGTTAAAGCGTGTTGACCATTTATATTATAATTTTGTACAAGTTGGATAGTAAGGCCAGCATAGCATTGCATGTCCCTTAAGTGTGATTAGGTCCAATAAAAGCAGAATGTCTCGAGGTTTTTTTTTTCCGTGATTAATATAACAATGTTAGTCATTAAATTGATATAAACTATTAATTTGTCAAGTAATCTATTTAAAATATATAATGTATAAATTATTATTATATAAATTTATTTAAAAATAAAAATTTCATTTGAAAATAATTAAGAATGATTAATTTAAAAAAAGCTTCAATTTTGTAAATATAGTCCGAAATTTTTATTTTTATTTATTTCTAATACGACATTAATTTTTCTGTTATGTTTACTGACGTAACATATTATATGCCTAAAAACTTTATTATTATTACATGTTAGTAGTGGCTAAGATTGAAAATTTTAATTAATAAAACGTGGTTTAATTATTTTAGTAAATACTGATGTTTTAAAAACAACGTCACTTATTAAAGTGATTAAACGACGTCGTTTTATTAATTACATCTTTTAATGTTAACCTCTTCTTAAGTGTACTAATAATAACATAAACTTATACTCTAGATGATAGAGTCAATTTTGGATTAGATTCCTGAATATTTTTCCATTGTTTAAAAAATTGTATAGGATTTTGCTAGCCTTTCTTTTTGAAACAAACATGCATTTACGTCTGAGGAATCCTACAATCAGTGTAAGCTCATAATCCTACAATCAGTGGAAGTTAAAAGGATACTAATGTGACTGGTCATGTTGGACTAAGCCCGTTAAATCCACCAAAAGTGCCCAGTAGTTTCCACGTGTGGGTTGAAGAACCAAAAATTAGGAGGGAAACGAAAACAGAAAGTGCGCTTAAAAAAAAGGCGCTAAAAGCAAAGACACTCATCTCTCCTGTTCTCTTCTTTCCTCTTCCTCCATCTCCATGAAATCGAAAGGTACGCTCTCGATCCATAGTCGACGATATCTCGTTTCATTCATTCACTCTGTTCAGTGAATTAGCCTTTACGTTTATTTCTTCTCCCCTTTTCTGTTAATGTTTTGGTGGTTTCATTAAGTTTAAATGGTTGTGGCTTCCATTTAACTTGTGTTGTTGAGTCTGCTCTGCGCTTAAGTTGCTGTTTCATTTCGTCAGTTTCATGTCTGATTCTTCTGCAGTGGCACTGTGTGTTGCCTATTTTGTGGTATCTGTACTGATGCAGTGTTCTAGTGACAAACGTAACGTGTTGATGTTCTAGTGATGAATATTTTTGAATCCATCAAGGAGTTCAATGACTTATAGTATCAGACTGACAAATGGAAACAATCTTCGTTACTGTAAATCTCCGACGAAGCACGGTTTTTGTTTTAATTCATTTACGCTTAAGTGAAGCAGCGATATCTACAGTCGCTATTTCCAGCCTTTTACTTTTAACTAGCTGATAGCTGTCAGCGAAGTTCTAACAGGGGACTATGGTTGACACTATTTGTGCAAGAACACAATATCACAATTTTTGTTCAACACTATACCACAATTATAGTTGCCAACCGCAAACCTTGATTATCTTTTTGGAAAGAGAAAAGGAAAGAACAAATTTGCAGCTTGCATTGCTCGACATTGTCGTGTTTTGTAGCGTTTTCGGATGAATGGCTCAGAAAGATGAGCTTAATATTAAAAGATTTAAACCATGTTACACATGTACATGCTACATACCCATATGCTAATGGGATTGTACACTTTGGTTTTGCACCTATTCTTCTGTAAACTAAGTCAAGCTACTTAAAAATGGCATGGAAAGGTGCTAGTTATTGTCCCCCAAACACGGTCTTAGTCAATCAGGATGCGCCACAAAATTATTAAGTGAATGTTGCAGAAAATGTTATCTAACCCTCCGCTTTCTTAACTTTTGTCTTTGCAAACTTGCTGGCTGGAAAATGCAGCCTAGCCATTAGAGGACGCGGGGCTCGAGTCTTCTGATCAAATCCTCTTACACAAACATATCCTGAATTTGTTGAACTTATCAGCAAATGATGAACTTTCACATATTTCTAGATAATATTGTGAAATAACTAAATTCTGTAAAATCACAAAAGCCATTGCATATAAATGGCAGGGAAATGCATAGAGTAGATAATGATTAGGAAAATACTTCTCCTAAGACGGTTTTCTTGTAATAATAGATAGTTTATGGAATCAATGTGCTGAATATGCGTTAAATAATGGTATGGAATGTCAGTATACTGGCTTTACACTTATATGCATTCCTCAAGTAATAATCAACACAAAAACGTTCAACATTGCATAGAAGAGTACTGATAGTTTTACTCACCTCTCCAGAAACATTGTTGAATAGCTTCTGTGGTCATACCTGATAACCCAGAGACACAATCTCAGTGTTGTTTGACGTGTGCTAAATATTTAAACAGCATAAATTACTAAGCTTTACCTTTAAATATTGTTGGCACGGATGTCCCAAAGTAAACAGTTCGTCTTGGCAAGTTCCAGATCCAAGCCCTAGGTACGTCAATTGGATTTAGACTAGACTCGTGATCAGCAAATACCTGCATAGGAAAAATGTATTTTCTGTTGAAATATAAAATAGACGAACTCAATGGAATTAAGATGTGTGTTGCACTAACCTCATTTACTTGGAAATATGTTCCATTTAGTGGAAAGCTTCCTCTCATAGCTGTCCGACATGGTATCTGTTTTTGAGATATTATAAGTGTTGGTGATTGCAATCGTTTGGATATATTCTGTCTAAGGACATCAAAATCATAACTGAAACAGATATTCTTACCAAAAGTGTCCCTCGTACAATTTGACAATTTGCTTCTCGCAAACTGTTGCATGAGAAACATGTTGTCTCTTCACACAATTGGCCATACTCTTGAGAATTGCATTTATTTTCAGGGGCTTGAATGGAGTCTGCTGTTTCACCTGATCAAAGCAATTCCAGATAATATTTGGAATAAGAATAAATTATAAGTGTACCACGATTGCCTGTATATAGTGCACGCAACTTTCCAATGGGTTTCAAATTGTTCCGGTCATAATGATGCTATTTTAGGCTTTGCATGGGGTTGCTTTTTCATCCAGCCAAACCAAGCACTTTGGCTTGTTGTATTGCTAGTCTTTCCTAGATAAATTTTGCTCAACTGAAAGGAAATATATAATAATAGCATTACCTGGTGTCCATATGGCAAGAAGGTATGAGCACGGATCATCAGGCTCTCTTCTATCCAACTGAACCAAAGTCAAATCAATTAAGGAATATCATTTTGGAAGGGGGGAGAGGTCAAACAACTTCCCTACTGATGAAGATATAGAAACTAACCCTTTGCAGAAGAGGGTGAGAGTCTGGAAGTTCATATCTGTAGTTCAAGAAGATGAAATTCAGTGCAAAGTGGATGATAAATTTTCTAAGATTGTACAAGCCAATATGTCGTTGATCAAATTTGAGAATGGCAAATGTGGAGAGTGTTAGTCTCATAATTTTATTTTCTTTAACTGGCTGCAAAATCACATTGAAGCAACTAAAATTTCCAAGTTATGGGGAGTAATAACTATAAACTTCTACCTATCCCCTCAAATTCAACTATCTGAGTCTTAGACATGGATAACTTTTTGTATGCAAATACTTGCTTTAAAAGCTATCATATTGGTACTAAATATTATTCTATCAAAAAGAGATGGATGCAACTACTTACACTTGGTGCTCTGTTCTTAACCGGCTCACGTTTTTAAGCTTTGGTGTAGGTATAGAAGCTGCTTCTGCAGTCAAAGCAACTAATGCCTTTGACATGTCACTTTCTCGAAGCTCCATATTCTTTTGCATATAGTTTTGTAAATTTTGGGTGAACTCTTCAATGTTGAGCTTGATTGTAGGAATTTCATCAGGATCTTCGCATAATGTTTCTTCAATATCGTTTGGTGCCAGTACACTGTACTCAGTTTGTGGTGATAATGGTTCTTCAATAATTGGACAACAGCTTTTTTCCTCAGTTTTTGTTAGTAACTGTTGGTTTTTGTTTGTTTGAAAATTTTTGTCTGGTTCAGTTGCTTGGGGTAGAGATAGGGGCACTGGTTTAACCAACACATCAGGATTTTGGGTAGTTCTGCTTTCAGCTGCGCTTACAATATCTCTTTGCTCCGGCCCTGGCAGGGCAAGCCTTGCACTGCAAACAAGGTTTCATTGTTAGCTGGCATATCTAACTTTTCATTTTGTAGAATTGCCTAGCAAACCAGACAGTTGATGACCGTGGATGTCTTTTACCCCGTGGTACAAGATAAACAGGAAACTAAGTTTCCTACTTTTGGTTATATGTAAATTTGTGGTACAGTTAGTATCTTTGGCTTTATTTCACTTGGCTTCTTGATCTTACATGTCAGGTTTTTATGGTTGGCAACTACATGGCAGTGATAATTGAAAAAAAAAGAATAGACAGACCTTGCAAATGCACTTGCAAAATGTCTGCATTCTCCTCTCATTGGGCAGGCATTGCAATTTGGTTTGCTTTTTGTACAAAATACCTGCATTAAGTCTCAAAGGAAATGGTCTCATAGTTTCAACTTCTTATTACAGAAACCAGTAAATGTTAGGTAATATCTAAAGAAACTTAAGGGCACCTTTCCAAATGTAATCATCTGGTAATGCAGCTCATACCTGTTCACTCATTCTAAAATTGATTAGCAAAGGATTTTATTTACAAGTAACTTGACAATTCATATGTAGCTGCATTCAGTGTTTTGTTTGAGTTGCCAACTGGAAAATCCTTACAGTGTTCTTTGGTCAAGTTTGCAGAGTCGTGGCCAGAGGTATCTTTGAATTGACTCCAGCACCGGGTACCTATAAAGGCATAATGTTAGTAACTTTGTATTAAACATATCAGTTAGCATCTCTAATCTTTTAGTTATTATACTGACAGCTCCAGAAGATGCAACTGTAGAGATTCTGGAAGTGGTTGAAGTGGGACCCATCCCAGTCGGACAGCTATGCGTCCAACATTTGTGTCAACCTGTTTCACAGTTTAGTTAATTGAGATCTGCTATCAACAAGGTCTGAATCTTTTACTTTCGATGTGTTCAGTTCACTGGAACTTACTGGAAAAGCAAGATGATGAAGTGTTAGAAGTCGTACACACTCTACACTTTTCAACCCCAATCCCCTCACACTTAGCAAATACTCCCTGCAAAGGTGAGTTGAAAGCAAGTATCTTACTGTTTTGACCGTGTAAAGTTATAAACCAATGAACTTGAGTACTTTGCATTCATTACATGAAACTCTAAAAATCAACAAGGCCTTACACACACACACACACACACACACACACACACACACATATATTAATGGCTGAGATAAGTGTTTGGTGCTTTTGAAGTCTTGAACTAATTCTTGGGCTTACTTTGCTTTGTCTGGTGGAACATCTCTTAGCCATTCAAGATCAATGCTTCCGTGTTCTCTTACCAGTCTATTAAGGAACTCCTGCATGATTATCGATGTGATTGTTGGAATCAAGTGACTCTAATTTTAGGTAGTTGGATTGGATTAGATGAATTATTGTATGATGTACAGTTTCTACCTTTATTCTTTCTGCAAGCATGTTGTTCATCCCACGTTCTTTAATTGTGTTGGCAATCTCATTAACATCTGCGCATCGTACAGCTTCCCAGTCCAATGAGTCCATTGTGTTTTCTGTTTTCTCTCTTTTTCTGCCATTTGCTTCTGCCTGCTTTCTCAAGGAATCCCAGTCAACATTACTTTGTATCTCCTTGCCAACCCTTCTACCTTTGGCTTTTCTGGCTGCATCCATCTTATTAAGCTCTTTAATCTCAGGTTTAGTATGCTCTGTCAAGTCTGACACTATGGTATCTAGTGAATTCTTTTGTTGCTCAACAGATGTACTGGTACTCTCCATGATATCTAGGGCCTGTCCAAACTCAGCTAGTTGTTTGTCAACAAAACAACCTTTATCTGGGCGGTTTTGAGACTGGGCACTCATATGCTTATCTTCTTGAGTAATGTTGCATGACAAGTTTGCTGTTCGAGATGTACAATAATTTTGAACTTTCATTCTTGGCTCTTTATGACCTGCACTTTGACTGCCAGATTGTGTTGCAATAAAATTATTATCTTTCACACTGTTTAGGCCTTGTTCCTTGGATAAGTTGAATCCTCTAATTTCATTGGTGGCCACCTCAATGTGCTCAACCTCCTGAACTTTTGAATTGGAGGTAAGATGTGAACCATCTACCTTTTGGCCCAGGAAGTCATTCTGCAGACTTGGGGTTGTTTCACATTTACTATTCAAACTCTGATCAGATGACATGTTGATTAGTTGACTGCTAACTTCGTAAAGCATATTGGATTCAGCTGTAGAATTGAATCTTTGCAATAGCTCCATACAAGGAGTAGAGGTAAAGAAACTGTCAAGTTGAAATGCCTCAGTCAGGTTGTATGCTACTGGATTGCTTTCTTGAAGCAATTCTTTCATTTCAGCAGCTTGAACATTTGGGGTATCTATAGAATTCTGAGATGAAAGTCCGGAATTTTGAGATGAAAAAGCATTGTTTATTATCCTGCATTCTCCTGTGCAACTCCCCTCTCTGTCATTGGTGCTCGTGGTTGATCTGACTGCTATTGATTGGTAGTATGTCTGCTTGTTGAGTCCTGAGCCAAGGATGCCTGAACTGCTTGCAGATGATTCATTACTGTTGACTACTTCCTGTTCTTTTACAAGCTCATTTTCTTCAAGAGTCACGGAACTCTGATCACAAATCAATTGGCTTGACATATCATCCACTTTTATGGTGTCTTCAGGCTCTAGTATGCACACAATAGGCTCGTCAATTGTTTTTGTTATGCTTCCTCCATGGCATGATGTATGTTTACTTGTTGACTGAACTGGAAAGTGTGCAGCAAGAGACATAAATGCAGAACTGCAGAGAAAACAGGAAAAGGAGCAATTGGAAAGAAACAGTAAAACTTTTCCCTTCAACACTTCCTCAAATTTGAGAATTTAGTAGTAATATGTAGAAAACTAAGGTTCACCTTGATAGATGGTCTGATACATTCTGAGTAAGAAAGACCCCAATAACCGAGTCTACAACAGATCCCTTCCATGGAGAAAATCGTCTATCCCCTGTATAAAGACGTTGCTCTTCAAATGCAAATTAATTGTACAAAGACTTGTTAACATTGAGTCGCAAATATAACAAAAGCTCAATTTCTTAAGATTTAAACTATAACTGCTGATGATAATGATTAATTGTTTGAGTTTACACACTGGTCATAGAATGAGAAGCATCTACTAGCTCAATGTTAAGTTTTATATGAGCAAAAATAGTTCTAACATGCCTTCATGTTTGCATGTGTTCTGTCATTATCCAGTGGTTATAGAATGAAACATCTACTAGCTTGGTGTTATATAATGAAACATCTACTAGCTCAGTGTTATATATATGAGCAGAAACGGTTCCAAATTTCACACCTTCATGTTTGACTATGTTCATTATCCGACTTATATTGGTTGAATCTATGTTTCTTATGACATAGTCAATGTGTCAAGTTACTTGGTGAAGTAATGTTCAGGGGTTTCATTTATAACATGAATAAATTACAGGTTTAATGATAAATGTTGGACATGTGTTTTTGTAGCCCCAGTTAGATTACGTCTAGTGTTTCAGCACAGATTCACCTAGCAATATAACATTTTCACCAACTATTCATGAATCACTTCAAGGAGGTTGTTGGTCCTGTTGAAATTGAATAAAGCAATTTAACGAAATTCTATTCTGACCTTGAACAAGATGCATGCGAGCTATAAATGAGCTTGCACGCCCATGGAATACATTTCGTTCTTCTTCCCACCACTTTGCTTTCTCCTCGTCTGTTCCATCAATACCTTGACTATTGATGTTTGCCAGAAGAAGCTTCCACACTCTATTAGTTTCTTCATCTAGATCAACCTTAGGCCGTTGCCGATGTTTCTTGATGGGCTCAAATGAACTATCATAGGGTATAATAGTGTCATGTCTCCCATGAAGGACAATGGCATTCTGCTTTTCATTTTTAAAGCTGTAAGGCACAAGTGCAGTTTGCTCTGTGTATGAGATGCTATTATTTTCCCTATTTATGTCAAGATGTGCTAATAGTTCAGCTACTTCAGCAGCAGACATTTCTTTACGCATTGCATTAGGAGCACCTGCACGAGATGGCTATTGATTAAGAAGCAAATGGCAAAGTTGGTAGATACATTAATTTTGTAAAACTGATCTTTTTTTTAACTATATCCAAAATCAAAGTATGATATTGGTGATACCTCGAATTTTGGCAGGAATTTGGTTATTGTATAAAGTCATTGTTCCGAGTGACAACTCTTGGTTTCTCCTGGACAATGTTAGATTAACCAAAGGAACTTTCCTCTTGGTTCTCTTTTTGGTCGGCATCTCTACCAGTGATGCTTCTGTAACTGTAAGAGGTCCACCTGGCATTGCAAATTGCTGCCGGTTATTGTCTGAACTTGCTTGTCTGCCTGCACAGGTTGGACTAGTTGCACACTGTGCAATTCCAGCCAGTGAACCTAAATCCCTCACTTGAGTGTAAGCTTTTGGTCTCTTTTTTGTTGACCTGTCAGTTGGATGTATCATATACCCAAAAACTTCTGGCTTGTGCTGAAGGACTCTTCCTGCTTCTTTGAGTGCATGTGGAATTCCTCTGGAATAAAGCGTAGAAGCACAACTGGATATTGAGGTAGAAGGATCAAGATTGCAATCTTTTTGTGGCCATGGCTGAAAATGTAAATTTTTAGGGGCAGTCATGGAAGGCGCTATGCTGGGTGTGGTTGAATTCTGACCCTTTTCAGTTCTCTTTTTCTTGCATGTGCTTGGAAATTTCAACCAGCTCACTGATTGATAAGCAGGTAAAGCATTGTATTGAATTCCTGTCATATTTGTGCTGAAAGTTTCTGGATAATCTACAAATATGTAGGACTTATTGTTTGACCTCTGTGCTTGTCCTTCCACGGTCGAAGTTTTACAGGTGCTACAGTTGAAGCCATTAAGAATAATTGGTGATAATTGATTGTTACATTGTAGCAAGACTTTCGTAGTATTTTCTTCTGCGCAGGGAACAGATACTATATCTCCTGTTCGGTTTGGCTCGAAATCAGCGTTCACTTTTTCTTGCTGTGGAGCATTATCAACAGAGAGTGGTAGTTTGGGCGCGTTCTTCTCAGGAACTGACAGGTAATTTAGTAGCACTTCCTGCATAGAAAGGGTATGAGAATTGGCAATTCCTCTTTGAGTGTTTCTAAGCCGAACTTCAATTCCAGGGCCTAGATGCACTGTTTGCTTTCCTCCAGCAGCATCTTGTCCATCAGTTTCAGATTTCTGATTGATAGTTGACTTGAATTTAGAGCTTTCACCTGATGGTTGTCCTTCCACATCAAAGTTTAATGTCCTTCTGCACGACCTTTTGGAAGGTAAAAGTGTTTCTGAATCAGTGGACTCTCCAGTTGCTTCATCTGGAGTTGAGAGCTTCTTGGCTGCATTCTTCCGAACATATTTCCTTTTCCCTGTTGGATATACCACTGTGTTAACTGCTTTTTCCTGTACTTGCCTCTTTCCTGCCTGGGTCCTACTGGAAGCAGCATGTTTTGTTGTGTCCATTTTTTGAATCCTAGGCTTTCCTTCTATAATCACTTTAGGCCTGTGCTTTTTCCTCCTAGGTTTTAGCTGTGGAGTTTTGTTTAGGTCAATAGTATTGCCACCTTCCCTTTCAAAGTTGTGATTATCCTTAATCATTGTAGAAGTATCAGCAAGTGAAGAATCTGTCTTCAGGTCGTGGAGTTCTTTACTGGCATGAATCTCATTGTCATTGACCCCTGCGGCTGCAAGTTTGCTCTCCTGCTCATTTCTTTCTTGGCTTCTTTCACTTTGACAAAAGAATTGTGATTCCATTACCTGTTGGTGCTCTATTCTGATGCTCTTTTCTGGTGTTACAGGAGCAAAGTGACAGGTGGTTCTGGCAGAGAATCCATTTGTGATTTCTTGTTGCAAGTTTAGGTCATCAGCAGCATGATAACAAGGCTGAGGTTCATCTGCAAGTGGTCATAATCTCAGACTATTGAAGTTAGAGTACAAATTGAAAACTTCACAATTTCAAAGGCGTAGCCTTCATAAACTTGTTCCCAAAAAACATTGATGAACTTAAATTGAATAGTAAGTTTCCATTGAAAAAAGAAACAATTACAGGAAAAGATGGCATTCCCATGGTGAGGTCTAGCTTGTTGATAGTCATTTTGAATTCGATATGCTCTATATTTAATGCTGCCAATTTCAGGTTCCTTACAATTCCTTGAAGTTTATTTCCTATTACCTTAAGACCTTTTGTTCACAGGAACAAGGTCCTGTTTCCTCCATAACTCAGCTCCATTTACAGAGAACCCAAAGCAAATTACATTTGTGCAAAATGAACTGCATGGAACAACCCCAAATTTGGGGCTGCAAACATAATCATCCCAAGAGTCTAAAATAGCATAGAAAATGTCTGTCTTGTCTATATGCATTGCTTATTTCATGTAAGAAATACTGAAATGTCTTACATTGTGGTTGTGTGTAATTTCCATTAATGTATAACTTTGATTTGAGTGAGGAGCCTCCATTCTCGCACAGTGCCCAACTTGCAGAAGCTGCTGCTGCTTCTTGAGATGCCAAGAGAACTTCGAAAGGAACATTGTTCCATGTTGGGTTATAACGCTCTCTGCTTGCTTGGACGTTGTCAGTATAAGTTCTCATTTTTGTTGCAATAGCTGCTTCCCAGTTGCAATTGGAAGGAGCCAAACGTGCATCCACCAAATTGCCATGTGTTGTTTGAGTAAAAACAGGTGAAATCCCCACTGGTCCAATCCAATTTCCTTGGTTTATCTGATTTCCCAGCTCGTCTGTGTAGATCACAGATAGTTTCTGTGCGATAGGCCTGAATGGAGTTTTTGGAATCTCAATTTGCGACTCCTTTTGGTCTTGTCGACCAAAATCCATTATGCGACTTCAGAAACCAGTTAAAAATCGAAACTTTTAGTCTGCTCCACCTCCCTAACTGCTTTCAAGTAGAACCTTCCTTAAATGTTGACCAAGGTCGGTCAACGGCGGAGCTTGAGTTGAAGTTCGGCGTCCTGGGAAAAACCTCGTTTTCTGGAACCCCATTACCGGGAACTGTCCTGCACAAAAACACTAACCGAATTGAGAAGAGACATCAAGGAAAAGTTGAATGGGTTACCAGAAAAAACAGACAGAGAACCCACTTTGCATGAATTAACTTTAAGACATTGTTCACTTTGAATTACTACCAAACATTATCTTTATCTCCAGATCTCATAAGCAGAAACAAGCACAGATATCCAATCTTACGGATTCTCAACAATTACCTTAACTATCTCTAATGGTAAGAGAGATTATCTTCAGCGGATTCCATCACAAAGAACGTCACTTTATTCGGTTATGTTATGCTGCTAGTTACATACAGTAAAATCAAATTGTAACTGATGTAGAAAAGAGCAAAAAGATTATGGTATCAACAAATTTACCTGCAGATTGAGTCAATGCTGGAGATCTATTTGAGTCACTTGGAGAGAAACGGAAAATGTACAACAGTGTTCCTTTAAAGCAAGAGAAAAATTAGGTAAAAGAAGCCAAACACGAAGACCGGAGCTTTTACATTAGAGAATTCCTTGAAACTGAGAACTCCTTTTCCCAGTAACCCAACTCAACTTACGCTTTAATTTATTCACGACTTCATTTGCCTCTGTCGTGTTCTCAAAATTGTAGATATGATTCTCGAGGTCTAATTAATGAGTTTTTGAGTAATTTACCAATTGGATAATGGAGTATTTGTTCAGGGGCAAATATGTCCAGAGAGAATGACCAATGACTAAGCGTCGAGGGTTGGCTCAAACACGTGAGCGAACTGAAAACAGAAAAGGCTTACGTGGCGTGCAGCGTTTGACATTTGGCACGTGAGACTGTATCAAAAGTCCGTATTGGGATTCTTCGGTTCCATTTGTTATGGCACCATCTCACCAAAAATTGCTTCGGTTGTCCAGTTACACACCTTTTATGGTCTCTGCTTTATGAATGCTTCAAAGAGTCGATCTTTACGAAAAATATACGTATATTTTATTTTAATCATTATTTTAAAGTCTAATAAATTTTACCTATAAGTACGTATATAAATTACGTAGATAAGATTCATGCATGCATTCACGTGTTTTCGTTCTTCGAATTCTGAGCCCAACTAGAAACTTTGTCTTTTCCATTACGTCATCCACAGTTTATATTAATGTGATAGATTCCTAAACTTTTGAAATGCTTTGCTTCGAGGGTGTGCATCGAACATCCACATAATGTGATAGATTCCTAAATTTTAAAGGTTGCCCTGTTTTCACAAAATAATAATTTATTGTTGTATATTATATAATCTGAATACATTAAAAAATAATTAGTTAATATAAATTTTATAATATACTCAAAACCAATGTTATGAATACTGTACCGAGTTCGGTATCGGATTGAGCTCTGGAACGGAACTGTATCGATACCGGTCGGTACCGGATACCGTTTCGGGATATTTTTTAAATTTATAAAATAGTCCCTAAATTTTTTAAAAATTGCAAAATAGTCCATATTGGTATATTATACAATTGTACTGTACACTTTACTAGTTTACTGTTTACATCAACCATGTTTTAAAAAATCTTAATAATAAATAATAATGACAATTAATATGAAATAACAATAATTTTTAAATATTTTACATATAAATAAT
>JAOTBA010000005.1:34014193-34025890 GCA_025629845.1 Erythroxylum squamatum
TCACCGACGATATTGTTATCTTATATCCGTCGCAACATAAGAACAACGGATACAATTCTGTCGGTGTTCCGTTGACAATATACCGACAGTTTATGACTGTCGGTATATAATAGCGTCAGCTTACCGTCGGTAATGCGAATCGCCGACGGAAATGTCCCATTACCTGACGGAATATTCCGTCGGCAATAGACGATTTTCTTGTAGTGTAAAAAGATTAGTGAATCCATTAATCATGTTCCTAAATTAAAATTACTACTAAAGAATGAAAATGCTTCCTTTTAATACTTATTCTTTAAAAGCATGTTTCTCCTCCTATGTTATTGGAGAGGCAATCGTAAGAAATTTTGAATAGAAATATTGTACTGTATCTCTTCCCAGATTTAGTTGGTTAGATTTTTATATTTGAGGAAGCATGAGAAATCAATCTATTAAAAAAGCTTACTATTTTTTCATAAAATTATAGTTATAACTTGCCTCAAGGTAGGATGTCCTTTACTATTTAAGACTTGTTTGATGTAGTTTATATAATAATTATGGCATTTTATACCATAAATATGGTGTGAAGAGTTCTCTGGTGTAACAAAAATGTATGAAAACTACTAGATTGAACACAATGTTACCCCATCTTTGCATTTATGGATTATAAGATTATATATTCATTTTCTAAACTCTTAAGTTTCTTTTTTATTATACAAAATAGGGCTTGTGTTATCTATTAGTTATATCTTCTAACTTCGCGTTAAGATATTTAATTTAATAATTGATAATACAAGTTCAAGTTTTGAAAGTGATGTTATAAAGCATAAAATTCATACAACATTTTATAAATATGAGACTTTATACTTACTATTATAAATGAAATAAAACTTGTGGCTTTGCTATTTCAATATAAAAGAAACTCCGGTCTCTATCTATTAACAATATTTTGTACTCTAATGAAAATGAAAATGGTAAAAGTTGTTTTAGGCATTTAAATGATGATATGAGAAGTTGTGTTGAGAATTTGGGATTATTGATCTTAGATATGGAGAACATTACTTCAATTAGGATAATAAATAATAGGAGAATTTGAGAATTGGAAAGAAGCTTGATAGAGTACTAGTAAATAATTATTAGATGATAAAATTCCTCCAGAGTTCGACTTATTTTGGAAATTCCTTTTGTTTTGATCATGCTTTATTAGAAGTCTCAAACGTTACTCTCTTAAATCGTACTATTTGCTTATTAAGGTTTAATAACCATTTAATTTATGCACATGGTTTTTAGAATGCCTTAAGAAAGCAAATGGAAAGGCAAGTCGATGCATATAAAGCTTACATTTATGTCCAGAAGCTTAACAACATTAAGGGAGAATGAAAATGGCTAAGTAAAGGGTATTTCCCAAATGTTAAGGAGAATTTAGGAGAACTAAGGAGGCTCATATATATTGCTGGGTGAATTATATTGAGCTCTTAATTAATTGAAATTGAAGAACATTGAAAAAGAGATGAATCAACAATATACATAAGCTCTCAATGTTTATAATAACTTGTTAAGATAAAGAGCTACACTAATGAGGATCAACGAGGGAGATAGGAACATAAAATTCTTTCGCTATTATATCAATGTGAGGAAAAATCACTACAAGATTACCTTTCTCTATGATGATTTTGGCACCCTTATTTATAGGTAAGACAACCTAAAAGAGTTGACTTTTAACCATTTTAAGAAGTTACCATGCGAAACTTGTTACCGTTAATCTTTATATTGGGATAACACTGAGTCAGGAGTTGATGAAGTAGCTTGTCGAACCTTTTAGCAGAGTTAATGCATAAATGGTTATATTTAGTTAAAATCTTAAGCAAGCACTAAGGTCAGATGGTTTAATGCACTTTTCTTTCAAAAGACATGAAGTATAATTGGAGACATGGTGACTGAGGCTATCTTGGAATTTTTTTTCCAAAAGTAGAATGCTTAAAGAGATTAGTAAATCATATATTTGTTTGATTCCAAAAATTGCTAACTCTTTTTCTACACATGATTTTATATATAAAGCCATTTTAATGATGCTAGCTTGCAGGTTAGAGAAATCCTTGAGAAGTCTAATTCATCTTAGTCAAAGTGCATTCATCAAAGGTGGAAGCATTATAGATAACTTGCTCATTATTCTGGATCTCTTGAAGAATAATCACACTAAGAAGTCTGTCTATGGTTATGCATTGAAGATTGATTTCTATAAAGCATTTTACTATTTGGAAGAGGGCTTTGTATTCAACATTTCAGAGGCATTTGGATTTCTAGGTATTTTTGTCGATTGGATCAAACAATATTTAACAACCACTTCTTTTGGGGTCTTTATGAATGGTGAACTAACTTACACTTTTAATACAACTAGAAGTATTAGGCAAGGGGATCCAATTTACCTTTTTAATTTACCCTTTTTGTAGAGGTTCTAATAAAATTATCTCTTACATGATTGAGTATAAGGGAGTTTTTTAAATTCCTCAAGAATTATAAGGAAATAAGCTACTTAGTCTATTTTTTGCTAATGATTTGCTATTAATTTGATGGGCTCATTATGGTTCAATAAATTTGCTAATGAATTTACTATAAGAGTTCTCCAATCTATTTGGATTGAGAATCAAATAAGGGAAGAATTAGTATTACATCTCCAAGGATGCTGCACACTTAGCTAATTCTTTCTCAAGGTTAACATGATGTTAGGTACTATTAAAATAATTAGGCCAACTTAATTTTTATTGCTTACCTCTTCTTGACTCAATTTATAAGAGGATTGGAAGATGGAAAATAAGTTCCTATCTTATGTTGGATGTTGCAATTGATATCTTTTATCCTCAATGGATTGCAAAAATAAGTTCCTATCTTATGTTGGATGTTGTAATTGATATCTTCTATCCTCAATGGATTGCAAGTTTATTAGAGTTTATACATTATACTTCTAAAGAACATTGCTAAATCTATATAAAAGATAGCATACATATTTCTTATGGTCTAGAATGTGGTTATAGGTAAAGCCTCTAAGGTAAAATAAGTTGATGTTTATGTTCATAAGAATGATGGCAATTTGGGATTGCATAAAATATAAACAATGAATAAGATACTCATCATTAAGTGGATTTAGAAGTTATTCATTGATATAGAATCTATATGGGCTAAAGGGACGCATTCTCATCAGTTAAAGGCAAACAATTTTTGAAACTTAAATAAAGAAGCTTGATAACTCTTAGATATTGAATCAAATGTAAAAGTTAAAGAGCTTGGTAAGAATAAAATTCAAAGCTATTGTTAAAGATAGGAAAAGCATTTAACATGATAACTAGTATGAATTGGGGCCCTTAATAGTAAAACCTGAAAGAGCTTTGATAAGACATATTCTTTTAGGTATGGCTAAAGTAAGAGGTTATACAAAGTAATTAATGGAGTTTTTGCAAAGATTTATGCAATTATAAGGGATCATTTCCTATAAAACTCTTATAACTTAGCTTAACCCAACATAATCAGATGACTTGAACATAATTATGGGGTGTTTACAAATAAATCTTGCTTTGATATGATTAGGTAGCACAAATTAGCTATCCCTTAATCTAAAACTATAAGGATGAGTCTAATTGTCCAAAAACCTCATTCATAATATAGCTTGCAATATTAAAGTGGCTTAAAACAATTGATAGGATTAAGGGAAACAATAACTTGAAATGTTTTCTATGTAATTTGGAATATAAAATTGTCCCTCACTTATTATTTAACTATCACTATTCAACAAGTTTATAGAGAATAATTTAATTCAAATGCAACATATTTTGTTAATTATTAAATTAGAATAATCTAATTCTTAGGCAAATAATTGTATATTCCAATTCAAGGGATATTCGTAGATCTTCACATTTACACTTTATTCCTTAGTTTATCTAATATAAAAATAGAGGAATGGTAGAAAGTATAAGAAGTCCCGTACCATCATTGTGTAGTTCAAGTTTAACAGTGTAAACAAAATTAGAGAATGGATGATGTTGGGAAGCTTGGGCGTAAAAGCAAGTTTTGATATGTGAGAAGATGGGATATTGGAGCGGACATCAATTGCCAACAAGTTAACCACTCAAACCGATACAATGCTAAGACAATTAAATAATGAATTACTTCATTATGATACACTTTGACACTATAAATCCTGTAAATTAGCATTTAGGATGAGAGCGAGTTAAGTTCTAAGTGGCTGAGGTTTAGAAGATTCATAGTCTCCAAATGTCAATTTTTGTATTAAGCTTGTAATGGACAATCAAAATCAGGTGAAATGGATCTTCATCTATCAACATGGTCTAATCAGCTTAAGCAAACACTAGAATTCCCTTGTTGGCTCGATATTGAATTTCATAATTAAATTCCAGCATGATTTCATAGGGAGAGTCTATGTATTATGGTAGTTAAAGTAATCCTTCCCATTAATCTCTTTATTCATCACAATCATGTATTCTATAGAAAAATAATGAATTCTCCTACAATAAGAAGTCAAAAATTTCCTCTGTTTTGGAAATATCAAGTGTATTGCTTTTGAGTACTAGATGATTGTACGTTCCTTTTGACTTTAAGTGATTTTTGTTTTATAGCAAGGAAAATACAAGTTATGGGGACTGGTGCACCTTTGCCTCTACCTCGTCCTTTAGAAGCAATGGGTGCATTGGATGCTCCTCTACTCCCCTAAGATGCTCTAATCTGTCCCGAGCTTTGTGGACAATTAACCATCGGGTGATCTTTACCTCCACATTTAAAACAAGCCCCAGTCAACAACCTGCACGTGCCCAATTTCTCTTGGTACAATATGGGCATTCTGGTAGTCCATTTCCTTGTCTAGCTGAAGAGCCTCTACTAGTATTAGATGTTGCAAACTGTCCTTGATGTCTTCCCTTAGTGGCTGGGCTATAAATTGATTCTGCTAGGGACGCACCCTGCGAGTCTCGGGTTCTCTTACTCAAAGATGAGCCACCTTTAGAGAAACTCCTCCTTTATGCCCTTTCTTTTTTAGTTGTATCTTGCTTCTCTACTATGATAGCTTCTTCAACCAACTGATTGTATCTCACTTATTGTAGAGAAGTTACTGCCACTAAATACTCTTCGATGGAATCATTCAATCTATCCTCAAATTGTCTGCATTAGAAGGCCTCTGTCAGAATAGGCTCTGGAGCATATCTATTGAGCCGGCTGAACTCCTTTTCATACTCAACCACAGATAGGTTTCTTTGTCTCTGATTTAGAAACTGCTTCCATTGAGCTGCTTTATAAGCTTTTGTGATATATTTCTTCTTGAACTCTTGGGTAAAGAACTCCTAAGTCAGAGGGTTAGCCAGTTGAGGATGTAGTAGGACTAATTTCTACCAATCATAGGTTGCCCTTTGTAAGAGAGAGACAACACAGGTAACCATTAGACAACGCAGGTAACCATTTCTTCAGGTGGACACATGATCTAATCCAGAACCCTTTGTGTATGCTCTAACCAATATTCTACTTTATCTGATTCTTCTAGAGTCACGCCCATAAATTCTTCTGCGCCATTCGTACTCAAAACTTCTATGGGAGCTTTAGGCGCGATTATTCTATCCATCAATCTCAGCATATCATAAGAAAGCTTTAGAAACATCTCTCCAGCTACTGATGGTACCAGTACTTCACCCCTTGGAAGCTCAGGAGACTCAAAACTGATTGATCTCTCCCTACCACACTATCAGCTGACTCCTCATCAGCTTCACGAGATCTTTCTATCTCTACTAGTTATAAGAAAATAGGGTCATCTTTATTAGGCCAACACAATATCAAACCCTATCACACATTACTAGGCTCTTATTGGTCATAACCACCTAAATTGGGTTCTGATACCACAAAATGTAACACCCCTATACGGAATCTACAACCACCTTTATATATGGAAACCAATTTCCTGTACATACATTTATGACATACATTTCTATTCAATGCTATACATATACACATAACAAAATTTCACATCACTTAACATTATCATTTAAAAGTATTATTACAACTTTATATTTACATGATAATCCAAAAAGAAAACATACAATTTTCTTTACTCTTCATATGTATAATCATCTTAAACCAAAACATATTCCAAAGGTCCTTATACTCCTAGTTGTTGGCCTTGGTCCCTGCAGATGTTCCCTGTACCTCACTCCTATGACCTGAACCTATAAAGATTAACACCTATCCTAAGCTTGAAAACTTAGTGGGAAAACATTTAGTTTGGATGACCACTCACAGCAGTCATTTGCCAAGCACACACATTCAGAAATATCACAACTTATATTTTGTAAATTCACATTCATGAACCAAACATTGATATTCAATGCTCATTGAGACAAATTATTAATACAAATGCAAATGCTTATCAATACCAATTATTTATGCTGTCATGTTGTATTTCTTATTTATAACTATTTACTTTACTTTCTGTATTAGGTCTACACATTCCTGTGGGTGTGGATAACGAGAGCTGTAGATATATGAAAATATAAAAAATGTGGATACTCGAAAGTATCAACTGTGGATACCCGAAGGCATCGAATTGTGGAGACATTAGAGTCTCGAAATGAAGACACCATTGGTTCCAAACTGTAGCAGCTGCACCATAACCCTATAGGCATACCTATCTATTCACCACCAAGACAGTAGTGCAAGCACTATAATAGTTCCTTTAACCATTTGCCAATTTCATAATTCATATATTGACAAATCATATGATACACATTTCAAGTCATAAAATCTGTATTTGCATTCATACATGCGAGTTATAACTTACCACCATTAGAAGGGTATCAAAATCACACTTGTATAGTCATACCATACACATATGAAGGTTAAATATGCATACAAATCATTTATGTACATGTAAATTTTCTTTAGTATGCATTATGCTCAATCTTAAATTCCAATGTTCAATCACCCAATTCACACAAGGTAAGTCCTATTTCATTTATTTCTAGGTGTTTTAAAAGTTTCACACACATTAAAAAAGGTTTAGATATGATTCGTTAACAATCAGAAATGAAAACAAACATAAAATAGTGCAATTTCCTTTTTGTCATGTCCCCTGCCTATAATTCACACCTCCAATTGTTCCTAAATTTTAATATAAAAAAAGTTCAAATTAGGTTTTGAGGTCTTCTAGAAATCTATTCCACTATGTCTCTATTTCCAAAGCACTAAAAATAAATCCATTTGGACTTTTAAATCATGATATATATACCAAACATCACAAGATGCTCCAAAATAGGGACAACATTAGGTCACCATTTTCGATCTCAATTTTCAATGTCATAAAGCTAGAATTAAGTCAGAGTCTCTTCTAGAGATTTCTAGTTCTATGTCTTAGTTTTCATATGAAACTTAAATCACCCAATTTATAAGTCTTTAGGCCAAGTTATAAACCCAAACAATGTGATTATTTTACCAAACCCTAGACAAAATTCCACTACACGATACTCTCTTGTCATATTCATCCAATTCTATGCAAGGTAACACCAAAACATCACCCCAGAAACCATTCCACATCCAAATGAATCTTTGTATCTATTCGAACATACAAACAAATAGAAATTAGACTAAGTGTAGTCCCTAACCTTAAAATTGGCAAAGTATTTCTTTTAATGCCTTTCCTTCACTTCCTCTTTGGCTTTGCTTGACTCACCAACTTTTACCTTGATTTCCACTTAAGATTGACTTGATCTCTTACATAAAAAATGATGGGATGAAGAAGGTGAAATGGAGAGGAGAAAAACCTAAAGTTAAAACCCTCAAAGTGCCGTCCATCTCCCCTCTCTATATGTGCATTTATGCTCTTTCAAGACTCACACATATGCTTAATTCTTATTGGCCACACATGCTTTATTATTATTGGTCACACATGCCTTAATCCAATTGGTCCATGTGTTAACTTTAGAAAATTGCATATTGGTCCTTCTTCTTTTGTTAATTCCCACATTGACCTATGATCTTAGCAATTAATTTCATTCCCATCCATATTTCACGTCTAAGTATGTTATTTATGTCGAAACAAACAAATCACCCATTTACCCATGTATTTTATATTAAGTACCATTATGTCTCTTACTATACTTAGATGCACTTGATTCATTAAGTTCACTTCTTAATACACCTTAGACATGCTATAATACTTGTAGGGTATATGTTGGAGCCTTACATTTCTCTCCCCTTTAAAAAGAATTTCGTCCTTGAAATTCATACCTGTATTGAATAGCTATGGGTATTGAATTATCATCATCAATTCGAGTTCTCAAGTTGCCTCTTTAATGCCATGATGTTGCTAGAGCACCTGTACAAGAGGAATTTTCTTACTCCTTAACTATCTCACTTCTCTATATAAGATTTCCTTTGGCTCTTCATCATATGAGAAGTCTGGTTGGATCTTTATTTTTTATACCGATAACACATGTGAATCATCCAATTGGTACCTCTGTAGCATTGAGACATGGAACACATCATGGAACTTGGATAGTTCCATAGGAAGAGCCAACCTATATGCACCGGTCCAATCCTTTCAAGGATTTCATATGGACCAATAAATCTTGGACTAAGTTTTCCCTTTTCCCCAAATCTTAAGACCTTTCTCCAGGGCGAAACTTTTAAGAAAACTTTGTCACCTACTGTATATTCAATAACTTTCCTCTTCAAATCAACATATTTTTTGTCTATCACTTGTTGCCTTCAATCCTTGCTAAATAACCCTCACTTTCTCTTTTGTTTCTTTGACTATGTTAGGCCTAATCATCTTGTTCTCAGTGATTTCTGTCCAATAAATTGAGGTTCTACATTTTTTGCTATATAATGCTTCATATGGGGCCATGCCTATACTGGACTGATAACCATTGTGATAGGCAAATTCCATCAAAGGAATGTATCCATCCCAACTGCCTGGAAATTCCATAAAAGCATGTCTTCCAACACCTGTATAATTCTCTCATATTGCCCATCTATTTGTGGGTGAAAGGTTGTGTTGAAGCTCAGTTGAGTACACAAAGCTGCTTGCAAACTTTTCCAAAACCTCGATGTAAACTGTGGGTCTCGGTTAAAAACAATTGACAATGGCACTCCATGTAGCCGAATAATCTCATTCATATGTGGTTCTGCTTGAACTTGATGGGGCTGGACGTCGTTGCTTGGATCCATGATTGAGTAACTTTAGCTAGAGAATACCTGCAAAACAACGAAAGGCACGCCGGGGGTTGATTACCGGCAGGCCCCTCCGACGCTCAAGTTAGTCTTTTGGTGAGGGTTTTGGTGGCTAAGAACAGAGAATATCAGGGTTCTAATGTCGTACCTGTTTCATGGTGAGGTAATACCTTATATAAGAAATTCCTGCTAGGTTTAGGTCGCTGTTTGTGAATGGGCCGATCGGCCTTCATGAGGTTCTACGCTTGGGCCTGGGCCCAGCATGACCGACCCAACCAATTCTTATTTTCTCAAGTTTCAAAAACTTGTAAAAATAAATTTGATAAGAAGATTAAACTTTTTCAATGTAATTTAGGTGAGAATTTTAATTTCATAACTTTTTTACCTATTTAGACAATTATGAAATTTATGTGTAGGTATTTTGTTCAAGAACTTCAATTCAAAACAAAGTCGTAAAATGTAATACGTCTTATAGTTAAAATAAAAAATTGTTGTTATTTTGGTGAACTGAAATTTTCCTTAGTGTCACATATTTAATCAATTGGATGCCTTCTTAAAGATTAGAATATAAATCTCCATATTTTAAGTTGTATAAAAAGAAGCCAAATTATGATGACTTGTGGGTGTTAGGATAATTGTGCTTTCATTTTCTACAACATTAAAGGGACCAAAAATTTATCAAGAAAACTTATCCTTGCGTCTTTAAGGCTATAGTCCTTATTCAACGAGTTTACACCTCTTATTATATTATCTTTGATGAAGGCAAATTTTCTTACAAGCCTTCTCATCAGGAGTATATCTCGTTATCATTGGAGCCAACATGATTTCCTTCTCCAAATGAATGGATTGAAGTATCAAATAATGCTCCTTCCTCAATAAATATTTAGTATGATCAATTTGAATCTTAACAATATATTTTATGGGTTGATTCTTATAGTGATACGAATGACACTCAGGATAATTCTGGTGACGAAATAACTATTGAAGTCCTTCACATTATTTCAACACCATTACTTGATATTACCATCTATATTGATGGTACTGATAATGTTATTTAAAAGCAACCTACTCCTACTCAAAATACTAATGAGATCGCATGTCCTCAATAAGATCACCATCCTCTAAGTTATTTAAAGGATTATGCTTTCTCGCTTATTCAAGCTGAAATTCCAAATAATTCTTAGAAACTTCAATCTACTAGATCTCAAGGATCCTCGGTAGATAGATGTCATAAATGAGGAACTTTAAGCTCTTAAAAGTTAATGTAGGTTGCTCAAAGTGGGTCTATTATATAAAACAATTAAAGATGGTTTCATTGATTGATTTAAAGCTCAACTAGTTTCTCATCGATTTACTCAAATATTTAGTATTAACTACAACAAAACTTACATTCTCGTCATTTGCCACTCCACCATTCGTTTGGTGATTGCTCTTCCTACATCTCTAAATTGGTGTATTTGTCATCTTGAAGTGAAAATATGCATTCTTGCATGGCACCATCAAGGAAATTATATATATGGAGAAGCCTTTTAGTTTTCTTAAGGCTCACAAACCAGATCATGTATGGCTTCTTCATAGATCTCTTTACAGACTCAAACAGCCCTATGTGCATGATTTAATCGACTCTTTTGATTTCTACTACATCTGAGTTTTATTGTAGTAATCAAACTCTTTTCTCTTCATCTATTGTCAACATTCACCAATTATTTTACTTATAATATATGTGAAGGAAATCATATGGTTCTCCATAAACCCTCACACAAACTCTTCAGACAAAGGACACAGATTGAGAATCGAAGGAGAAAAGAAAGAAAATGTTTGAAGCTTGCGAAGAGAAGAGAGAAGTGACTCTCGAATGTTCTAATGATGTCTGAAGACTTGTGTTGAACCTAAGTCCCTCATGTGAGACTCACGTGAGACACATCAGAAGCAGAGACAAAACGCACAGCATAAGAGGAGCACATAAGCAAAACGTAGCATTTCATTAAACGTAAAAAAGAATGTCTGAAGGATGTGAACATAAGGAGTGAGGCTGAGTTTCAAAGGACACGTGCATAGCACATGTATCATACATTAACTCATTCAATCACAACTGAAAGTAACTACAACAACTCTTATAAATAGGACAAGCTTCAAGCATCAGATAGAACAACATATTACAAGTAAATACATGTATTCAGTCTTCTAATTCAAGAGAGGAAATAGTGAGAGTGCTAGAGTACTTATCAAAAGAGTACTAGGGAGTTTGTGAGGAAGATCTTGCAGGTGTTGTGTAAGCACTCAATCTCTTGTATTCCTTCTTTCTTGATACTAGTAAAAACCTAATATGAGACCCTTGGACGTAGATAGCTTTGTGCTATCGAACCAAGTAATTCTTGTTGGACCCCGAACTTTTTGTGAAAGATTAGAACTATAAATGAGAAATTTTGGTGATTAGTCACGAGTTAAGAGCACGTGAATGAAAGTTCTTGAACAAAGAAATGATAGACAAGAGTAAAGTAG
>JAOTBA010000005.1:34038738-34049495 GCA_025629845.1 Erythroxylum squamatum
GAACCGTGATAGCCTGAGCTTGTTTTCAAGAGGATTTCATACCATCCAATTATTGTTTGAATTTTCAATTTGACTTCTCCAAAAATCCAAAAAAACATACTTTTTATACAATTTTCTTTAATTTTAGTTTAATTACCTCAATTTTGATCAATGATCCAAAACCCCCCCTTTTCATCAACTTGAATTGCATTTTGACTAATAGGCTAGCTTAAACCTTTTTCATTCGGTTCCAATTAAGTGAAACGACCCAAGGTTGCACACTATATTGCAATCCTTGGAATTAATTATTTTTGATTCAGTTTCCAAGGGATTGATCTTTGGATCAAGACAGAGCCGCGATCACTTCATGAATGTGCATATATTTCTTTTAAATGATTTAAAGAATTTGCTTATATATGTGTATATGCTTAATTGATTGGATTTGAATTGTATGATCATGTTAAGCCATTGAAATGTGTTATCGCATTTGGTATAAAGAAAAAGAGGAAAAAGCATGAGAATATGAAAATGTATGAAAATGATTTGAGCGTGAATATGTGCTTCTGTTTGGGCGAGAGTGGAACCATTCTGTTCGTCACGTGCACGTCGACAAGAGCCTTCTCATGGGGTAAACTTCGATTTCTCCATTCTGTTTCCATGGAACCATCGAGCCATTTGTTATGCATTGCATCTGTGAATTGTCAAGTTTATGCATACATGATTTGCATTATTGTGAATTGGTTGAGAACTATGTTTTTCTTGAATTCAATAAGAATCGTCTATGACAAATGAATAAATTCAATGGTTTTGCTTGTTATCGATTATAAACTGTCACCCACGAGCTTTAAGCTCACCCCCTTTTCGTCCCATCTTCAGGTGATAGCTAAGAGATCAAGTGATCAAGAGCATAAGGGAATTACTCCAAATTTGATTATTTTTGTATTTTGAGTTCGTTTTGGGAAAGCACAATGTTTTAGTCACATTTCAAGTTTAATTGTTCAAGTATCTTTTGTAATTTGAGATTGTTAGCCAATGATGTATTGTGGCTTGAAATGCCATTAAAGATTTGTAAAACTTTATTCTTTTGATGTTAATGAAATATGGATTGTGTATGGATGATGTGAGTTGAAGTTAGATATAAGTGAAGAAGTTATCAACTTGAGTTGATGATTTTGAACATGAATTGTTGATATATATATGTATGTATCTATATATATATATATACATACATATATATATATATACATAAGTGAGATGTTATGGAAAAGAAAGATAGGAATTATGACTGATGAGATGTGGTGGAATGTGATAAGTCAAATAAGTTGAGATTTGAGAGTTTAATGAAGTCAATTTGGTAGTTGAATGGTTATGCTCAGGACATCCCATGTTAGTACAGTGCAAATTTCAAGTCTTCCATAGAGGTGAATTTCATGTTCTAACTTCAGGAGAAAAATTGTATTAATCTAGGCTAAATTAGACAAAGTTGTCTTCTAGAAAGTTGTAGCTTATCCTTCTAGCTTTCCAACAGTATATAGTATAAAATTTTTGGACATTAGAGTCGAAAGTTATGGTCTTTATAAGTGGAGATGCTCAGAACTGTAGACTGAAACATCTTTTTGTCCACAGTAGACCCTGTAGAAACCTTCCTTCTTATGCACTGTAGACTGAATCGTCTAGTGCACTGTAGACTGAAACCTTCCTTCTTATGCACTGTAGACTGAATCGTTTGGTGCACTGTAGACTGAAACCTTCCTTCTTATGCACTGTAGACTGAATCGTCTGGTGCACAGTAGACTGAAACCTTCCTTCTATGTGCTATAGATAGAATCGTCTACCCTATGGTCTGGTCCAATTTTGACCTTTAGATGATAGAATCTATCTTCAAGGTCTTCTTGAAAGTTGTAGATATATGAGTCCTCTTTCAAACCGTACAAGAATGACCTTGATCCGATATCTCTAGAGAAAGTTATGCTAATTGTTCCAAATCGTCGGACCTTTCGTCTGACCTTTCATCTGGGATCGTCTACCTTATCTTCTGGTCCAATTTTAACCCTCTATATGATAGAATCTATCTTTAAGTGTTCTTGAAAGTTGTAGATCTATGATTCCTCTTTCAAACAGTCAAAAAATGACCTTGATCAGATATCTCTAGAGAAAGTTATGCCAATTGTACCAAATCATCTGACCTTTCGTCTGGTTTCATCTTACCTTTCGTCTGGGATCGTCTGGTCCAATTTTGATCCTCTAGATGACATAATCTATCTTCAAGGTCTTCTTAAAAGTTGTAGATATATGAGTCCTCTTTCAAACCATCTAAGAATTACCTTTATCTGATGTCTTTAAAGAAAGTTATGCCAATTGTCCCAAATCATCTGACCTTTCGTCTGGTTTCGTCTGACCTTTCGTCTGGGATCGTCTACCCTATTGTCTGGTTTCCAATTTTGACCCTCCAGATGACAGAATCTATCTTCAAGTCTTCTTGAAAATTGTAGATCTATGAGTCCCATTTCAAACCGTCCAAGAATGACCTTGATCTGATATCTAAAGGGAAAGTTATTCCATTTGTCCCAAGACAGGTTCAATATGAATGAGGACAAAACCTTGTTTGATTCTTTCGGCCCCTAACCTTGTTATCCGACCTCTAAATGAGGAGAGTCTTAGACCAATAGATTCCTAACACATTTATTTTTACCTCTCCATAAAATTTTATAGCTTTTGATGTTGATTTGAAAAGGATTGATTGAATCAAAGTAAGGGTATGGGTTGGAAGGGTATGAATTGGATATTTTACTGAACATGCCTGGGTATTTTGATGATATCTTGACCTGTAGAGCTCCGAATGAGATGATTCCTATTTCAAAATGATCTAGAGATATAGAGCTATAAGTGATCTGAAGGAATTGAATTTTAAGTCAGTCCCTAAGACTTTCAAATTTTGGATGGAAGTTGGGTATAGTGTACTATTTCAGTCTAATAACAGTCTGAAAATGTTTGGGTCCAACAGATGTGGTATCAGAGCAAGAGGTTGGGCTTCGAAATTAAGCGGGGTTTAATAGATGCGGTATCAGAGCAAGAGTTGGGTTTCGGAAACGGGATCCAATAGTATGGTTGTGATGGGATCGAATAAAGGAGTTGATTGGTGTGTATGGTTGGCTTGTTAGAGTCGTTAGTGTTGAAGAGTAAAGGAAGAGGATGGTTTCATGAATAGTAATCTTAGGAGGGTGAAAATGAAAAATAGGAAAGATGAGGGTGGAGTTAACACCAATCGATATGTCACATTTCCAACTTTCTTTGTTATCTTGTAAGGTCCAATATATCTTAGAGATAGTTTTCCTTTCTTTCCAAACCTTATCACACCCTTCATCGGAGATATGTTTAGAAATATAAAGTCACCGACTTGAAATTCCACATCTTTATGCTTCTAGTTCTCATAACATTTTTGTCTACGAAATTGTGTCTGTAGTCCTTGCTTGATTAATGGAATCTTCTTTGATGTGAACTTGATTAGCTCTGGGCCCTCCAACTACCTCTCGCCTACTTCCTCCCAGTATATTAGTGATCTACATTTTTGTATGTACAATGCCTTATAAGGAGCCATCCTAATGCTACTATAATAGCCATTATTGTAAGCAAACTCAGGTAAAGGCAAATGCGAATCCTAACTACCACCAAAGTCCTTCACGTACATCCTTAGTGTGTCTTCTAAGGTTTAAATCACCCTCCTAAATTTCTCATCAATTTAAGAATGGAATGTTGTGTTAAAATCCAATCTGGTGCCCAATGCCTTTTGTAATTTCCTATAGAATCAAGAGGCTAATTATATCTTTGGTCAGATATTATCGACATAGGCACACCTTGGGGACACATTATCTACTCGATATACACTTACATGAGCTTAGACACTGACTAGGTGGTTTTCACAGGTAAGAAGTGGGCTAACTTTGTTACTTATCTATGATCACCCAAATTGAATCATATCAAGTCCTTGTATAAGGTAGACTAATGACAAAATCCAATGTGATCTTTTCCTATTTCCATTCAGGAATTGGTAATGGTCGTAGCTTACCAGAGAGTCTTTGATGCTCAACTTTTACTTATTAGCAAGCCAAGCACTTAAAGACATATTCAGCCACATTCGTTTTCATACCAACCCACTAATATGTGTCTCTGATGTTATGATACATCTTGGTGGAACCAGGATGTACATTGTATGCTGCATAGTGCATTTCCTTTAAAATATCCTCCTTCATGTTCTCTACATCTGGAACACACAATCTCTTATTCATCTTTATTAAACCTCCCTTATCAATCTTGGAATATTTACTTCCTTGTCGTATTTCATAAATAAGCTTTTGAAGTTTAAGATCTTGGCTTTAAGTGACCTGATCGTATCCAACAATACCGATCTTACTCTGATGCTCGCCAGTAATACCTTTGAATATGAAAATTGAAACTAAGTGCCTTGATCCATCAAATTATGTAACTCTTTGGTGAAAGCTCTCCTTTATACTACAATATATGTCAAAATACTTGAAGACTTCCTAAGTAGTGCATCTGCTATCACATTTACCTTTGCAGGATGATACTGAATCGAGTAGTCATAATCTTTTAGTACCACCTTCTTTGCCTCAGATTACTAAAAAATATTTTCAACTCCTGTGAACCAAGTAAATTTCACACATCTCACCATATATATAATGTCTTAAAATCTTTAAGACAAAGATCACTGTTACCATCTCTAAATCACGAGTAGGGTAATTTTGTTCATGTTTTTTCAATTGCCTTGAAGCATAAGTAATCGCCCTACCATTCTGCATTAACATGCAACCTAGGCAAACTCTCGAAGCATCACAGTATAATTGAAATCCTCCACCTTCAATTGGTAACGCTAGGACTAGAGCTGTAGTTAAACACTTTTTTAATTTTTGAAAGCTCTCCTCAGAGGCTTTAGATTAAATGAACTAGGCTATTTTACATCAGACGTGTTAATGGAGATGTTATCTTGGAAAAGTTCTAGACAAAATTTTAATAGTAGCTTACCAATCCAAAAATTTTTGCACTTCTATCATTGTCATTGGTTTTTCCTAGTTTGTTACAGCTTCTACCTTCTTTGGGTCCTCTTGTATCCCCTTCTAAAATACCACATGCACTCTTAAGTCAAAATTCACACTTTTAGAACTTAGCATACAATTAATGTTCTCAGAGAGTCTGCAAAACCACTCTCAAATAATGGGCGTGCTCCTTATCTGTTTGTAAAAACACCAAAATGCTGTTGATAAAGACAATCACAAACCAATCTAAGAACATTTTGAACACTCTATTCATTAGATCTATAAAAGTTGCTAGAGCGTTGGTAAGGCTAAATGACATTACTAGGAATTCATAATGGTTGTATTGAGTCTTGAAGGTTTTATTCATAAAGTTGATTGAATAGATCATTGACTCAAAATAATGGATACTTATTGGTGATGACCACCTTATTCATCTGCACCCTGTGGTGATGTGCTAAGCCTAATGAAATCCTTATCAAATAAATCCCATAATTGTTCTTTTAATTCCTTTAACTTTGTGGTTGCCATTTTATCTGAAGGTATAGAAATCGAAGTTGAACCAGGTATTAGATCAATGTGAAACTTTCTCTCTAGAGGTAGCCTTAGTAACTCTTCACGAAATACATCTAGAATATTTCAAACTACTGGAACACTTAGGAGGCTATTAATTTCTACTGAGGTATCCCAGATCGAGGCTAAAAGCCCTTGACACCATTATTTAAGCATCTTAATGGCCACTAACATTGAAATTATATTGGATGGGATGGTCCTCTTATCTCTCTCAAAAGTAAAAATCTGAATCACAACTTTCTTTTCTCTATAATCCAAGGTGGGTAATGACTAAACAGTCAGTCCATCCCTAATATTATGTTAAAATCTATAATTAGCAACTCTATAAGATTTGCTACCATTATCTTACCATCAATCTCCACGGGACAAGAGTAGTAGATCAAATCCACCTCTATGGCATCATTAAGAGGTGTAGATATGGAAAAGGATTTTCCATCCTATCTGGCATTGTTTATAGTCTCGTAGCAAAGTTGTGCGACATAAAAGAATATGTTACTCCCAGATCTATCAAAACTCTAGTTTCTAATCCAAAGATGAGAAAAATACCAAATACCATCGCATTCAAAGCCTGTGTATCTTAGGGGGTGAGGGTGATACCTTGTCTTGACTACAACTTGCATGTTGAGAACTAGAGGACTGTCACTGATTGTAGCCTCCAAATTTACCTCTTAAATGCCCCCTACAAAACCTCACCCCTGTTTATAGTCCCCCTTATGTTTGCTGAAAAAGAGGCCACACCATATTAGAAAAGGTCTATTGATATCCCATTTTTGGTTAATCCCAGATCAGATGCCCATACTGGCCACATCTATAGCAACCTCTTGTGGTATATAGCATAAGCTTTGATGTGCCCTTCCACACTGCTAGCAAATGGAGGATGCCAAGACTGAATTGTTGTGTCTAGAGCTCTGTTTACTACTTCTACCACCTGCTCTAAGCATGAACTTGAATCCTCCCAAATGTCTATAGTTAAATCTCGCCTTTCTATGTGCTTAAACAGCCCTCTATCAAGAGTTCGCACTCTAACTGTACCTTGGTGAAAAGTTTGAATGTTGATGTTACTATTGTTGATAACTGGAGGGTCCTATTGAATGCCTCCCAACTTGCTCTCCAATATATAAAGTATCATGCTTCATAAGGATCCTTTCCATCTACTTGGGCATATCTACCAAAGTTGAGAACTTCTCCCGATAACTCATAGTCATACTGACAAAAGGGGGTATGAGTACATATTGGTCATTCTTTGTCATCTCATCTAAAACAATCTTTGGGACATATTGACTAAATTGAATGAAGTCAGTGTTATATTCATCCACCATCCTATCTCCTCAGTGTAGCTTCAAGAACTTTAATATAAATGCCTCTCGATCCATAAAGGAGAGGAAATAGTCCATAAACCTCTCCATGAACCGTGACTAAGTTATTGTATCCAAGTATGGAAAGATGTGGTCTTGATACCAACCTTTGGCCACTCCTTGCAAAGACATCTCCACTAGACCCACCAGTTGGATATGAGAATGATGTAGCCTCATGCCTCACATCTCCACCTCATTGAGAAAATCAATGGCCTCCTTGGGTTTTGTCCTATTAAAATCTAGGAACAAACCCTTGAATATGCCATTGACAACTGTATATTTGATCTCTCTTATTATGAGGCTATAGCTAGTGATGGGCTTGTAACTGTTATTGTTGCATCATCATGATAAATACATATAATATGCTATCATGGTATTACTCACATAGGCATCATGATAATTGCTTCTCAAATTACATATGTACATATATATACTTGTAGGTGTATATATATATATTAGGATAGGGGCATCTATGATTGCTTATCATGTCATCAATCATATCAATATAGAACCATACTCAATAGAGGGTATGGATTCGATATCTATATTTAGATATAAACTTATTAGATTAATGTACTTGTCAGTCTAAACCTTACGAAGTGGGTGCCACTCTTGTTATTCCTTAAAAAATAGGAAAGGAAATATCAAAGAGAATAAGTTCAATTAGATGATAATCTATTGTTAATTAATAATTGAAATATCTATCATAAAATACATTCCTAACCCTAACTAAGGATTTTAACTACTCAATATAATGAAAAAAAAGAATTAATCTTAGGATAAAAGGAAGAAAATAAGGAAAGATAGAACAAGATATCCTAATTGTGTCTAAGTTGAGATTGATCTTCTTCCAATCCTTGCTTCCAAGCCTTCTTTGATAGTAAGAAATGCTAACCAATCACTAAAACTTAAGGTGGTTATCACACACCTCTAAAAGCTCCATAAGTTAACCCGAATAAGAATATTTATAGCCAGGGTTTACATCATAGAGTCTTAAGATGATTTAACTTTTAATTTTGTGTATCTTTGGATTAGGTATATGTGAACTAATGTCAAACTAGCTTCTACACTGGTGTTGGCTAGCTTCTAAAACTTTAATCTCAAATTAGTATGTATCTAGTGCCAGTTATCTTCTATTTCTTCAACTTTTGAACCTTGTAAGAGACACTTATCTCCTAGCTATATTCGATGTCTTTCTAGCCTTTTCCTCTAATTTCTCTAATTTAGGCATCTTTCAGTTTAAATCAAACTCTAATTCTTTCTATAAAGTTGTTTTTTTCTTCTTATTGTTAGCTTCCAATGACTCTAATATTTTCTTGATCTTAAAACTATGAAGAATAGTGCACTCAAATATAGGATTTCTCCTTAAACTCATCACATATAACATAATGAACTAAACATAGGAAAACATCATATAGTTATGTTAAAACATGCCATAAAGATGATAAAATATAATTAATTTAACCCCTAATAGCATGTAAAATATAGCCTATTAAATTCTCCTACACTTATTACTTGTCCTCAAACAATTGACAATAAGAAAACCCTAGCCAACTAAACTAGCTAACTCAATCAAGAAAAATTCCACTTTTATAGGTGTATAGTGACTTTTAACGTATACCATAAGCCTTTAAACCCCTAGGTGTCCCTAGTGGAGGAGTTATAGTTTCCTAAGGAATTACTAAATGATTTCCACAAACATTAATTAACAATCATTAGTTAACCCCATTAGAAAAATAAAATATATGCTGACTCAAATTCTTACGAGATAAGTTTAATTAAAGCCTCATCACCTAATAAATTTGGTTTCCCAACATTCAAGATTTTTAGAGCAACGACTTTATCAAATCTCAACTGTAAATTATCTATACACTCATGCTATCAACATAGAGTAACTAATGAGAACCTAGATACAAAACTAATAAGAAAAGTAAAAAACAGCACAGAAAAATTGTAAATTTTGAAAAAAATTCATATAATTAGATAAATCTCATTTCAACTTCTCCATAGATAGAACAATATTGTCCCTAATACTGGGCATAACTAGTAACATAAAAAGAATGCAAAAACTCCATAAAACTAGATGTTTGAAAGGTTACTTCCACTATAAATCACTTTACTTTGCCTAGTTGCATAAAAACTCAAAAATGGAGAGGCATAAATATGAAAATAACATTCAATTTGCATTTGAAATTTATAATATACTTAAATTCAAATAAAGTAAACGACTAAAAGTTAGAAAAAAAATAGAAGTCCACAGATCCTAAATAACTTAACTACATTCTAAATAACTTAACTACATTATATGTAATTCATAAGTTATAGTTCTTGAAGGTCATTGAGGAGGTGGAGGAGGCAATGGGTGATGCTAAAGGTAAGTCCACAACTTGTTCAATTTAATATGAAAACTTGTTATTTATCCCAAAAGACTATTAGTGGATGTTTCCAGCTGCTGCATTGTTATCCTTAGTGGCTAGAGAGTGTTTCTATGTTTTTTCCTTCCTCTTTAACCTTTTAGTCATTGTCAACCCACCCCTCCTCTTTTCCCAAGTTACTTGGCCACCGTTTATCAAGTCTCCCCAAATTGATCCACGTGTTATTCTTCTATGTCTACTCAAATAACCTCATTTGATCATTATTGATATAGTTTATATCTCTTATTATCACATCCCCATCATTAGAGAGGTACATTCTTGTGTCTTCACAACTGGCGAATCGACACCAAAAATACAAAATTCTTAACCTATGATCTATATCAAACCGTATTGTTAATAGATTACAAAATTAAAGAGAATATGATGACCAGTGAGACCTTGTTTAAGCCATTATAAAGGAGATTCAAGACATACAAATATGATAATTATAATTGATTTAATCCACTAGTTTGAGGCTATACATTACGTCTTAATATGTAAGCCACTAGCTGAGGTTGTATGAATGTGCTCATTAAAAATGATATTCATGCATGAATTAAAATATAAAGCACAAAAAATAAACCTAAAATATGTTATAAAAAAAGAAAACAGGTTAGTTAGAACACAAAACTAAGGAAAAATATTAGAAATTTAAACCCATATAGTTAAATATAACATTAGCCTCAATGTCAAATAAATAATAAACTTAATGATAAGAGCAAATTAAATTTAAGAGATATATCCTACTTCCATGCAAGGTTGATGAGGTAAAAATCTAAGAAATTCCATAAAATTTTTCCTAAAACAGAAAATAAGCATAGATAAAAAACCAAAGATGGAGAAGTTGAATTGAAAGAGAAATAAAGTTAAAATTGTTAGGTTTCCTCTTAGTAAACACTTCTTTACAAGTCTTTTAGTAGGAATTTCCACTTAAATTCTTCACTCGTTTAGAATTGTTAATTGGATAATGTTGGATCCCGTTCCCGGAACCCAACTCTTAACTAACGAATCATATCAAAACAATCATACCTTTTTCTTGCTCTGATACCATAAATTTTGGGACCCGATTTTGAAACTGGACCCCAACCGGAAAAACGAAAAACGGAAACGAAAAGCGAAACAAAAGAACGAGTCCTAAACCCGAAAGTGGGCCAAAATAAATGCGAAACACAAATCGAATCGAAAGTCATAAAGCGAAAACAAAATCAAAAGCGGAATCGAAGGAACGGATTTACAAAATCTCGAAATCAAAGAAACCAAAACGATTCAAACTCGCTGAAGTTCAAAAACTGATGGTCAAATTCTGACATTCAAAAACGCATACTTTAGAGAAAACGTCGCGTTGGAAAACTAAAAGACGATCCTGATCTAAACCGATCCAATTCGGT
>JAOTBA010000005.1:34063766-34076339 GCA_025629845.1 Erythroxylum squamatum
CCCGCCCCGTTGCCATCCCTAAGTAGATTATCTTTAGTTTGAGATCATAAGATTGGGTTTAGTTGATGGGTGGGTACATATTGATAACAACAAGCTTATCTATGATTGCATTTGTTTCTATTATTGGAGGCATAAATAAGTTGGTTTATGAGCCTCGGCGAGTTATTGCTTTATTTAAGTTTGAATCCTCAATTTGTGATGCATTTGTAGGTACACCTTTAACTGAGTTATCTCCTAGAGAACTGAGGTAGTTGTTCTCTCCTAAAAGTTCTTGTGAGTAACCTGATTCAAATATTCTTCTAGAAGGCTTCCATACTTTCTTGTTTTCATTGGTGGGTTTCTAGGCTTAGGTAACCTTGACAAAATCCTCAATCATATGAAAGTTTTCATCCAATTTGAGGATAGGGATCTCCTTAGAGAGATGTTTCATGGCATTAACAACTACACAGACTCTAGTATAGTTGATTATTCTGACTTCTGTTGTGGCTTGATCTAAATAGACAGGCCTCCCATTATAGCTAGCTAAATGACTCAGTCTTGCTATGGTCCAGTATTTAAATGGCATCCCATGGATACACATCCAAGACATTTGACAACTTAATTTCTTTAATGTTGAGAATAGGGGAACAATTTTTGAAGTAAGATAGGTTGGTTTTGGACGTGCCATAGACTAAGCTCCAAGACATTCCTTGCTGAAATGCTGTCATGAAATCTGAAGAAGCAAAAATCATGGTCATTTATAAGGATTTCTTTGTAGTCTAAGTGTTTACAATTGGAGAGGGTTTATGCTTTCATGACTAGATAGTAAACACATTTGTTAGGAAAGAATCCAATAAATGTAGCATTCCACATTTCAACTCCTACCTTCAATGTCTCCTGAGGTGAGGCAACAATTGAATAATTAGCTAATTGTTAGGAGGAACAAAGCTCAATTTGGATAGAGTGTTAGTGCCTACTACTTGTGTCCATGATTTCTTGAAAGGTTCAACATTTGGTTAGGGACAAGTAAGGATAAGAGATGGAGGGCTTGAGCTTGCATTTGAAGGTTTTGGACTGATAGAGGAGTGTAGGGTGGGAGTAACTTGAATTCATAAAATATAATATGAAATATTATGAGATAAAATATGATGTGAGTTTTAGAAAAGTTGTTGTCCATTGTGGTACATTTTGAATAAGGATTAAAGAATAAAAAAGATTTGCTGTATACATTCTCAAGATTTGTAAAACATAAAAAGAGTTGCAAATATTAAGATATAAAAAAGAATATTTTTAATGTTTTCAACCAATAACTTTTTCGTCCAGTGAAAAATTATACTTGGTGATACGTAGGCTCACATAAATCAAGTCAAGCTAGCACCTTTAAACATTGGCAAACAGTTACTTTTCACATTTATTGCAGGAATGAATATTTCAATAAGAGAAGGAAAATAATTGTTGATGTCATGTCATGTCATCCAAATAGTCAATTAATAAAAAAGGATTCTGTTAAAATCCAACGGGACAACTTCTTTTTTCTTTTTAAAGAGTTCGGTCAATTTATTTTGATTAAATCTACTTTGATTTAGTTAAATTAAGATTTTAATGTCAACACTTCTTATAAAATATAAAAGAATGAACTCATCTATATGTTCTAATAATATTCATTTCCTAAAGTTAATGTGAAAGAATACAACCTTAATTAATAATTATTGATCCTATGTTAAAATGTTACTATTAATAATCCTAAAGCATATGATGTATTTTATTAAATTCGAGAAGAAGTGTAATGTAATCAAAGTTACAAAAGTAGTTTAATTGTTATTATATGCAGATTATGTTATTTAACATTATAATCGTTGTATAATTTATTTGACATAATCTTAATTATGTCACATTATTCATTTCATTCTATCTTATTCAATTACAGGTTCTCAAATATTTTCTTGTTGGGGTATAGCGTACAATGCCGAAGTGTGAGCCTAAAACACAAGGGATTACAAGCATAAGGACGAGGATAGATTTATCTAATATTCTTTACATACAATATTTTAAAATTAAAATTTATTTAACACCAGTTTTTAATATGTAAATGTCAAACAGAAACTAGATTCGCTTATGTAATCAGAACTTCTCGATGAATGAACCAAACATCAGTATAGAGAGGTGTAAAACTAATGATCATTCTACCTCTTGTAGTGGTTGACAAGCACTAGCTAAATGCCCAGATTAGTAAACTGGTGTCAGAAAAAGGACAAGTAGAGACCTTCCCAATTCCAAGCTGGACAAAATGACATGTTTTACCCGAACTTCCATGCAGTTTAATTCACTCAAACATGAAATGATTAGGTTTGAACACACACGACCTCAAGTCAACGAAACAAAAGATCTGTTTGATATATATAGCTTTCATTTCAGGCTTCAAATCTTCTGTACCTTTTTTTCTTATTCCCTTTGTTTCATCAACGTCTTAATCATTTAAATTTTCTCTCTCTTAATTATTATGTTTAGCTGTGAATTGATATATGTGGTACAGGAAAAATAGTACAAAAGAAAAGATTCTATCACTTTTATTTATCCAATTTCTCTCATATGTGTAAGAGGAGTAATTATGAACTTGTAGATCATCCCTACGGGGTGATAAAGAGAGGGCTCTAATTGGTAAAAAAAATTCGCAATCTCTTGAGATTATCCTGCACTTGAAAGAAGAAGTAGAAAAAGGAATAAATATATTGATGATTTGATTCCAAGCTAACAAATAATACTTGATTTTATTGAAATATTAAAAAAAGAGTTAATTTTTTATTTGAAAGGTCTTAATTACACTAAGTTATAAATTTGATCTAAAACTTAAATTTATAAATAAAAATTCGAGCACGATCGAACTTGTTCTAATTTATTATCATCTCTAAAAGTAATTTTTCATCATTTATTATTTTATCAAAATAATAAAATTTAAACTCATAAAATTTTAAGAGATTATTTCTCAAAGTAACAAATTTAATTTGTTACCTCTTAATTTAAGAAGTATCCATTACTATATTATGCAATCACTCTTTATTTTATTTTATTTTCAATTCAAAGATGAATGTTAAAAAGCAAAATTGGAATTAGATACTAAAAAAAGTATGATAGTTAAAATTTTCCTTTATAATTATACCATAGAAATTCATAAGTGAGGTTGTTTTACTTCACAAAAAAAATTCAAAAAAGATGATATATGTATATATATATAAAAGGAAAAGTGAAGAATGATAATCCATGACCTTAAAAGTTTCCATAGAAATATGATTAATGAGATTGAATTTAATTTAATTTACACTGTTTGGAACAAACCCAGTAATATTATAATTGAATTCAATTACACTGTTTGGAATACAATCAAAATGAATTCAATTATTTTATATGACATTTTTACCCTTTACTAAAAAATAATCTTATTAAATAATAAACATTCATACTTATATAGAGCAACTTATAAACATCAATTTCATTATAATAAATATCATCAAAAAGTTATTTAACAAAAAATATCATCAAAAAGTTCATTATTAAATTGAAAAGAAAAAAATTGATTGCAAATGATATTAGGCTAGACCGAGCTATGAAGATAATAGAAAACTATTATAATTTGAAAACTTAAAATGCATTTGCGTAGGTATTATTGCTGTTGCGTGGGTATTACTGCGTGGGTAGTCAGATGGGAGAAGAGTGGCTGTGGGTTTTATTGCAGTGATAGGGTTATTGTGTTTAAGAGTATTGCGTGAGTATGATTGGAAGACTCGAATTTCAACGTTTAGAACACAAGAGTAGCAATCATTTGTAATAATTCACGTGGGTTACTGGCTAAATTGAATTTATAAGAAGCAGTGAGTTTCAATTACAAATATGAATTAAATTCACCTTTGTTTTTTGTTTCAAACAGGTGAATTGAATTCAATGTTGTAATTGAATTCAATTCACCTGGTTTCAAACAGGCAGCCAAAACTAGTCGATTTAAATTTCATCTATTATGGTTACACGTGGCAATAACTATTCTTTTTCTCTTATCATATAATTTATTTGGTGAATATTTAAAAAATAACGATCGTGAGTTTTACTGTTATCAAATATTTTTTTAAAAAATAAAATGTTAAACTAAGACTCTATCTGCTTTTAAATTACTTTTTTTTTGAAACAGAAGAGTCCACATTTGTTATCTTTTGGATGTGCACTAAGTAAACTTCCGAATTGATGCAATAGCTTGTAAATCACGCCAACTTGATACACCATACTAGATAAGCCTTGTACGACAGACTTGATCGAGAGAACGTAGATAGGGGGATTCGAACACAATACCTTTTACCATACACCCCACTCCACCAACTTGACCAATCCCTAGGGTTCTGCTTTTAAATTACGTATATACTTTAGGTCTGAACTAGATTTAATTTCTTTGATAGTTATAGGGACGGAGATGGATTGAAATACATGTAAACTAATCACTCTATCACATAATTAAATAAATTTCATATATCTAATTAACTTTATTTTTTCAGAGTAAAAGGATGACACAGAAGGAGGTTAACGTGTTTATCTAACGTCTTATAATTTTTCATTTGATGGGAATAACTCAGTTTAATATGGGATGCAAAATTTTGGTCACATCCAATCTTTTATTTACTATCCTTTGGAGTCCACTTTTATATAGATTTTGGACCACATTCTACTGTTCAAGAGACGGAGCGGATGGAGTAAAGAGATTCAATCACTGGGATGAAGCTGCTGAAACTTTGGATCTGGATCACTTATGATGGTTTAACTCGGATTAAATGCCCATATGTTGCTAGTGTTAACAGTTATGGGCGGGGTAATCTGGGCTCCAGTGGGGAAGGTTGATCCAAGTGATTAACAATTTTTGTAAAAAACACAAAACTATTATTTTAAATTTAATTCATTTTAAAAAATTTCATATAATTTAATATTTAAAAAAATTCTAATATTTTTGTGGACCAATACACTTTTATTAGTTTTTTTATTATGATTTGCCAAATTTTACATGTTTAATTTATGATATATGTCATTTATATGAAAAAATAACTGAAAAATTTAAGACAAAAAGTGTAATTTTAACTCTAATATTTGTATTAAAATAAAAACCATGCCTAATATGTAGAATATTTAAAAAGAATGGTAATATCTCAAAACTGTCTAAATTTGACTTTAAATGGACATAATCTTTTACGATGTTATGTCGCAACATAAGCGCTGACGCGACATTTTTGATATTTTATCATGTGCGACTCACACTATAAATAAATTATAAGTAATGTAATTATCCTTAATTTCAAACTAATTCTAATAAATCATAATTAAATTTAATTAATCATAATTGATATATTTAACATTAATTAACTCTAATTTAAGATCAATCCTATATAACATTAATTAAACCTAAATAACACTAATTTCAATTTTACTTTAATTTAACCTAATTAACTACAAATTCCTATATGAAGATCCTAGCAACACGATCTGAAATCCCAACAATGCGACCTCTCCCTTGACTTTAATTTAACCTAATTAATTACAAATTCCTATATGAAGATCCTAGCAACACGATCTAAAATCCCAACAATGCGGCCTCTCCTTGACAGATTTCATTTCACATGACTTCTTCTCATAGTCTCTTTACCGTCTTTCTCCTTGGCGAACTTCTCCATTTCATGCGAATTCTCCTCATCATCCTTCTCCTTGGTGTCCCATTGTATTGCAACACATAAAGCTTATTATTTTTCTCCTTTGAAAATCCTAAAGAAGTTAACATCCTCCTTTTAGAAGATGGAGTGGAGAGATATGTGATGTTATATTCTCTAATAATGGAATTGCAACAATTGTGTACCGTGTCACAACATAAGGTTATAATAGATAAGTTTTTCTTGATTATATATTAATTCTAGCAGTTCCTCTTATTTATGCACATTTCTAACATTGCTCAAAAGTAAAGGTTTTGAGGAGTTACATGAATTTTGATCTAAACAAAGTCGAAGTTAGCCATGTGGAATGTGGTGGATTATGAAGTCAGTTTATGATCTGAATTATTTCCTTATGATGATATATTGTCTTACAGAGAGTCTGCTTGCACTTACATTAATACATACAGGGCAACCACATTTCTGCTTGCACTTACATTGATCCATACAAGGAAACCACATTTGTATAAATTTAAATGATGATGCGCCTAGTTAAGAATATAAGTTTAGATCCAGCTGCACACAATCTTAGTTAAGTCATGTTGATAACTTTCATATTATTAACTTCAAAAGTTTGCATGGTATTTCTCAGAGAAATATTTTTGAATCTAATTTTTTATAGGGAAGGCTTACACATAAATTTTCTACCTTTTCTTATGCTGTAAATACATGTTTATATTTTTTAAAGACTAAAATATGAAAGACATTGTAGGTTATGCATCTTTGAGTTTAATTTGATAAAACATATATATACATTGTTGTGGCTTTATTGCGCAACTAAAACCAAAATTTGTCTCAATTTAGGTAAACATGGGTCATCCGAGACAATCTTACTCAGTAATGGCCACATCGAAGATCCAGTTACTGAGGTGGAGGAAACTGCTTTTTATAAATCATGTGCCCATTTTAACCTCAGATTGTACTTATATCATATCATGAGGAATAGATAAACATGTTGGATTCTCAACGTGTATGTTTGAAATATGTTACATTTTGTTGGAAAATATATTGTACTGTTAGTTTATGTCCTTGTAGCCACTCATTTGGTTGTAATTTGATGTATGACATTATTATTTAAGTAATAAAAGACATTCTTTTTCTTTGTATATTTGGTTAATTAAATTTGATTTTTTAATACTGAAGATAAAATCCCTAGAACAATTACTATGTAATTGAAATTATGATGAGATTATAATTGTGAGATTCAATTTACATTTACGTCTTATTTCTAAAATGTTCCTAGTTATCGTTTTATCAAGACGAGATATTGTTGAAATGGTAAAGTTAGCATACATTATGTTTCTTTTAAGAAAGTAATTGATCTCATAAATTAAAGTATGAAGATACTTGAACTAACGTGTGGGTGATTGGTAGAAAATAAGTCACTAAGCTGACCCAACTATGAGAATCCCAAATGGAATATTACTTATGTGTTTATAGATTTCCTCATAATGATGGTTGTATAATTGATCCATAATCTTGAGATTACCAATGTATCTCGTATAGGAATTATTATATTTTGATGCAACTTATGAATCGTCTAAGGATAATTTAATCGATACTACTTGGATGCAGTATTAACTATACGGAGATAGTTGAGTAAGTCAATAAAGGATTCGTAGCGCTAAAGTAATTAAAGAGAATATTTTACTATTTTTGATTAGTAGTGATTTATATAATTCTCTGGCCATAAAGAATCGACATTTGAAAAAGACATTTTCAAATTTCAATCATAAATCAATTACTAGTTAGCAAGAACGAATATGATTGGACTAAAAGAGAAAACATTATATTCATACTCTATCCAATTGGAATATTGGATGATGAAAGGATTAAATTATACATCTTAACCATACATGGACAAGTTTAAGTCAAACCACTTAGACATTCTTGATATTTAGGTGGTCATGACATGTTACTAGACATAAATCTTGATATATGATTGTAAATTGTTTAATTGGAGAATTAAAGATAAATTAAAAATATTTTTAATTTATCTTATTCTAATTGTGAATTAGAATTAGAATTTATAATCATTGTCAATATATTCAGAATCTAATGGGTTACACATCAAAGAGGAATTTATGAAAGAAAAATTTATTTAATTAATTTGAACTTAATTATAAAGTTTGAGAAACTTTAGGGATCAAATATGAGATATTTGATTTTATTAAAATTATGTTAATTATAATTAGAATTTGATTTTAATTATAATTAAAGAATTTAATTTTAATAAAATTAAAAATCTTAATGATTTTTCTATTAATAGGAAGAAACTTTAGAAGCTAGCACTTCTTTTATTCCTCTCAAAAGGTCTTGAGAAATTGCTTTTGTGGATATTGTTAGGAGCTGGACGATTGAACAGCTCGTGGTTGACACGGAGAAGAATTTGTCAAAAGATTTCAACAAGAAACACGAATCAGGTATTATTCATACTTTACAATTCATGTTTTTATTCAAGTTATGCAATTATCAAGATCCGATTGGAATCTGTAAAAATTTTATTTTTCGTGCACCCATGATTCGATCACGGTTGGATTTCAACATGTACTTCATAATAGTTTCCCCATTTGATATGTAAATTGCAAGAGGTTTAGCTCTGGGAAGATTTTGATATATGTAGTGAAGAGAAGAGAACTAGAATATTTGAAAGAAATATTTCCCAATGTTTGAAAATTGCTATATGATTTTAACTATTCTATTTCAACTATATTATAACTGTTTCAATAAAGGGTAAATTGATATATCACACCTCTTACTAAACTTGCACACTAAAATCTAATTCAAACTCATTGGATTGAATTGTCTAAAGTCACTTATCACATGCATAGTTCTCGAATTAAATCATAACTTTTTTATTGATGAATTGAAATTAGTCACCACTATACCCATAAATTTTTCTTAAAAAATTATTTTTAGATGACATTCCTATGATGGTGAGATGAATGATTGATAAGTATAGGGCAATGTGTGGCAGAAGCATTATGCAAAAACCTGTATATATACGAGGATATTCTACAATGCAGCCTTATTAAGTATCTCATTTAATTGAACTTTTTCTTGTTTACTAGCAGATAACAATTTATTTTCACATCCATTGTCTATAAAGCGGATTCTTTAAAAAGATATCATTTTATCTTCTATAGTTGTATATGTATCACAACGTGTAGAATAACATAAACATGAATGATCTTTTGTGATTGTGCATCTCTCTTATGGTGTCCTAACCAACAAAATTTTCAAAAACTCACTTTTGAAGTTCAATGTATCTGTTATTATAGGTGGGACGTTTAGAACAACCTTGTCGATAGATACATGAGATAGAATGAGTAGTTTGAAAAACTAAATATAGATATCAAAGTTCCATTTGAGTAGTTTGTTTTCTCTATATTACTTATTACAAAAGAAGTCCATGATCCCTTGATAAGAACTGAATTAACATATCTAGTATTGAGCTTATAGCTAATTCTAAACTAAAAATACTAGCTAAAGTCGAAGTTTCATTAGTCACGTCATTCTTAAACTTTATTAGAAGATTTATGGAAAAGATGCTTTAAAATGAGCCATGAAGACTTTGTAGTATTTTATTGCATCTCTTAAGCCATTAAAGCCCTAAGGCTATGTTTGGTTGAGACTTTATTAATGAAATGAAATTGAATGAAATATTATCCCATCGTTTGGGAGGAGGGTTTATAATGAAATGGAATGGAATGAGATGGAAGAAGAGGGTTTCATATTACATCTCATTCCATCCTAAACAATAAAAATAAGAAACCATCGATTTGGGAAGTTTAGGATGGAATGTAAAATAATAAACAACATTTCACTATATTACATTATGAACCCTTCTATCCCTCCAAAACAACAAATTTCTAACATTATATCCGTTCACATTCGATTCCATTATAAACCATTCTATTCTATTCCATTTCATTAAAAACCTTATGTTCAACCAAACATAGCCTAAAACTATATATATTTCAAGGTTTCGTGTAACTTAATAAGGAAGAGTTATCAAAGTTAATACTACACAATATGTAATCTACTAGTATACCTACTTCTATAATTGATCAATAAAGTCATATTTAGACATAAATGTGTATGAATTATCATCTTATGCACGAATTATCATTTTCAATGTACTAGGAATTCATTGGTAAGATATTTAAAAGATTAATTTTGATGGTATTTATAATAACAAAAATCATAAAATATGAAACCACTAATAGTTAGAGATTATACATACAAGGATGTTAACAGCCCTTTGGTTTAAAGTAGAAAAAGAAAAAGCTTTATGTAATGCAATATAATAGTTCGCTAAGGAAAAAGAAGGTGAAGAGACGAGGAGGAGGAGAAGTGTGAAATGGAGAAGTTTGCCAAAGAGAGGTCACGTTGCTAGGATTTTTAGATCATGTTGCTAGATTTTTCATATAAGAGATGGTGGTTAGTTTTCAATCGGGTTATGGGCAAGGATTAGGGTTCATGTTGTATGGATTAGGGGTTTTGATAGGGATTTTAGATTGAATGTTGTTAATAAAATTATAAATTTTAGATTAGAGATAGTTAGGGTTATTTAAAATTTTGAGTTAATTAAATTGAATAGGATGAATATGAAATTGAGATTTTTTAGGTTTAATTACTTATATTTAGGTTTTATTTATATAATTATGTTTTTATTAAGATCAATTATGGTTAATTATAGCTTAAGTTTAATCTAAAATTAAGGATGATTGAGTTAAATTATAATTAGGTTTTATTTAATTGGGTAGGTGGTCTCATATAAACAATAAAAATTAAAATAAGATGACATTATACTTAATTGATAAAGACATAACTCTCTTAAAGATTTTGACAATTTATGGTTACATTTAAATTGTTTTGAAACATAAAGTTTATTACGTGTATTTTAGTGTAAATATCAAAGGTGAAAATACACCTTTTATAAAAAATCTAACAAAAAGTGGATTTTATCTGATATGAAGATAAAATATTAAATTATAAGATATTGCTTAGAAATGAGTTAAATAATATAATTTTTAAATTAAAAATACTGAATTTTATTAATACAAATATTCCTTTATTTGATTATTTTTAAAAATTAATGTTCAACAATTATTCATTGCTTCTCCTTGTGATTAGCATTTGCTAGTTTAAAAAGTGCAAAGACAAAAAAAAAGTTGCAAAATAATGATGGTAATCATCTTTAAAGAAAATATAAAATAAAATTTTACAGAGCTATATTGGATATTTAAGGATAATAGCCCCTTGCGGCCATCAACATCGAGCCCCCTACATCAACAAAGAACCTCAACAACCCTATGAAATCGTGAGGCAGTTGGTTTCTGGCAATGCGGTGGTGGTGTTTAGCGTGAGTGGTTGCTGCATGTGCACCATGGCCAAGCGCCTCCTCTTCAACCTTGGCGTTGGTCCGATCGTCGTGGAGCTCGACCACCACTCTACTGGGCCAGACATTCAGGCACTCCTCTTCCAGATTGTGTCTGACGGTCAGCAGCCTGTACCTGCGGTGTTTGTGGGTGGAAAGTTTCTTGGTGGCATTGAGACACTCATGGCCTGTCACATTAATGGCACCTCGTTGTAGCACTCTACTTTCATAAGACACGTACCCAAAATCCTAAGTGATATTTGAGTAGGAATCCCACAAAAGTGGCATGCTAAAACAGTAAACGGTCGAATCCCATTGCAATTTTCTTAAACAATAAACGCATATGCGGAAAATCGATAATCAATTTCGGCCCAATTTATTTATAACAATTTCAATCACAAAAGATACAAACATTATTGACACACATCAAAGTTTCAGTAATCATGTTGGACCCCGTTTCCGAGGCCCAACATTCGGACCCACACAAGCATAGAAGACCCAACCCGACCATGACTGACCACAAAAGGGGAAAACCTCCAATTGAAAATTTAAATCAAAATAAGAATTTCCTCGATCCAATCTCCGGATATTGCAAAAATTAGTAAAGTATATTCGGACTCTGGCCACCGACCGCCATACTATGTTTTAAACCGTCTTTTTCAATTAAAAGCAATACTGATAAATCAAGTGTAGAAAGATAGGAGATTTTCTTGGAAAACCATCGCTTCGAAAATAAGGTCAATCGGAGGTCTACTCAAAAAGTTATGGCCAAAAGAAGCATGAGGGGTCGGTCGGCCAGGAACCAACCCCAACTGACGAGCTCCAAGCGCCCAAGGCGTTCAGCGCTCACAGGCCGATCGCCTGGGGCGCGCGTATGCCGAGCGCCCGAGGCGCTCGCCTAGGCGGGCTGAATGCCAGGCGCTCGCATGCCGAGCGCCCGAGGCGCTTGCCTAGGCGGGCCGAATGCCAGGCGCTCGCATGCCGAGCGTCTGGGGCGCTCGCCCATGCGGGGCGCCTGGGCGCCTCGCCCAGCAACCAACCAACAGACTTCCAATTCTCCTAACTCTCGACTGCGAGCTCTGAATTTGACAAAGTTTGAGTCTGTCTCACAGAGAAACGAAAGATCTATTATTTTGAAGGAGGACTCGAAAGCAACTCGGCCCCTACAGGGGTCAAAACCGACTCGGCAAAAACTGTTTGCAATTCATGCCAAATTGACCGCACGCCCATTTAATGCCAACCACTACACCTACCCATTCAACACATCATAAATAGCTCACCAACCTTCTTAAACATACCAGAGAGCTCTCCCAAAGCACAACCCAACAAAACTCAACAATTTGAAGGACTCACACATACACTTTCCCAGATCACACACAGTTCACAAATCAAAACCAACACACGAAAAAGAGAGTACTGAAGCTCTCATTCTCTTTTAACATAACCAAATGTGCATACACAGCTTTAGTTACATATCGGCAT
>JAOTBA010000005.1:34145736-34158824 GCA_025629845.1 Erythroxylum squamatum
TTAAGCTTTCTAGGATCAATTTTAGTAAATATGTCTTATGGGTTCTCCAATTTGAATTCCTATTGAATGGAAATTTTGTCTTTGATAAAGGAAATCAAGAGAGGCAATAGAAGCAAGGGGTGTAGAGGCAATTTTGAGCAAGTCTTTAACAAGGAATTCAAAGTGGGTTACATTTTTATAATTGAGTTAATAAGCAATTAATGTTCTTAAAATAAATGTAATTAAATGATTTTCCAACTACCTTATAAATGTGCATTTATTGTTCTTTAAATGCTTTGAGAATGTGGCACATGTTTTTGTATATGAATTTTTTGAATGAATTTTAAACTGATATAGGAATGATTTCTAATTGCTTCATAATTATTGTATTTGTTGCTTTTGAATGAGTTGAGAAATGGCTATTACGCTTGGTATAGGAATTTGGTTGATGAATTGTGAAATGATGATGGAAATGCATATGAAAAGCAAGTTTTCGAAATGTGCCATTTGGGCAATCGGTTTTCAAGTCATGAATTACATGTTATGTGGGTTTTGTGGTGGTCTGTTTTGTCTGTCAAGTGTACTTTGACTAAAGGCTTTTCCCGCCTACCCGCTAGTGGCATGGAGCTCCTTCACGGACTCCCCTAAGTTCACGGCTACACAAAACCATTTTGTTGGATTGCGATAGTACGTTCTATTTACGACTACACAAGACCCTTATGGGGAATGTGTTAGTACGTTCTGTTACGGACTACCCAAATCATTCTGATGTGTTTATGTGATTATAATGTATTGGCAAGTTTGATGGATACATGACATATGTGAGATGTGAATTGGTTTGCTAAGTTGAGAATTTGAGAAATATGTGTTATGGATTTTCATGAGAATTTACTATTATCATGAACGTTTTCAATTATTTTTGCTTGTTTCTCGGTTATAAACTTGTTACCCATGAGCTTTTAAGCTCACCCCTATCTCCTTCGCCTATTCAGGTAATGATCAAGAGATTGAGTGAAAGTGAGTCAAGGTATCACTCCGAATTTGCATGTTTTGTTTTGTTTTGGAGTAATTTATGTAAAACAAGGTTGTAGTTGCATTTTGAGCAATTATCATTCAAGTATCTTGTGTATTTTAGGGATTTTGCGAAAGGATGTATTGTGGCATGAGATGCCATTAAAGCTTTGTAAACACTTATCTTATGATGTTAATGAAATATGAATTGTGTAAGGATGATGTTGAGTTGAAATTAGGTATACTTGAAGTTATCAACTTGAGATGATGAATCTTGAACACGAACTATTGTTATATATATAAGTGAGATATTATGGAAAAGAAAGATAGGATTTTTGTGAATGATGAGAATTAGTTGTAAGTGATGAGTCAAATGAGTAGAGATTAGAGAGTTTAATGAAATAATATTGGTAGTTGAATGGTTATGCTCAGGACATTCCAAGTTTGTACAATGCAAACTTCTTGCTTTTCATAAGGGAAAATTTGTGTTCTGACTTTAGGAGAAAATCTGTATTAATCTAGTTAGAATTAGCCAAAGTCGTCTTCATGGTAGTTGTAGCTTGTTTTACTAGCTTTCCAACGATATAAAGTATGCAATTTTTAGATATTGGAGTTGAGAGATATGATCATTATAAGTCGGTGATGTTACATAGGATGTGTATACCGAATAATTATGGTAAAAGAAGTAATATCGCACTAGGATTGTTGAATTTGGGAAAATTATGAGTAAAAGGGATGTTAGGATGGATGTAGGATCCATTGGAGGGGTCTTAGAGAGTGAAAATTTTTGATATACCCGAAGGTTACACGATCAGGCCGTGTATATTCACACTGGCCGTGTATCCCTGATGGAGAGCAATCACCAAACTCGTGGGTCACACTAGCTGCCCGTGTGATTTCACACGGTCGTGTGTTTTGACCATCAAAATGGCAAAATCTCTTTTTGTAGTCTTCACAAAAGTTGTAGATCTAGAGGTCCTCTTTAAAATAATCCAAGAATGACCTTAATCCGACATCTATAGGGAAATTTATGCCAATTGTCCCGAGATAGGTACAACATGATTGAGGGCATGAGCATGTTTGATTCTTTTGGCCATAACTTCATCATCCGACCTCCAAATTAAGTGATTCTTGAAGATATAGATTTATAAGAAATTTTTATATCTCTATATAAAATTTGGCAGTTTTTGGTGTTGATTTAAAAAATATTGATGGAAAGAAAATGAGGGATCGGTTGGAAGAGCATGACTTGGTTATGAACATACTTCGGTATTTTGATGATATCTTGATCTATAGAGTTCCGAATGAGATGGTTCTTGTTTCAAAATAAACTAGAGACATAGAGATACAATTGTTCTGAAGAATTCAATATGTGATTTTAGTGTTTGACTACTAACGCACGCCACCTTTGTGGAATGATGACTAATGAGGATTCATTGAAATAAACGTTTCATTATTCAGCAAGAGTTAGGCTCTGGAAACGGGGTCCAACAGTTGTGGTATCAGAGCAAGAATTGGGTTCCGGAAACGGGATTCAACAATTTTAATGTGACGCCAATTTACTTTTGAAATTTTCCCTATTTCACATCTTCCCGACCATAAAAATGTTTTTAACAGTCTATCAATCTCTTTGATAATCTTTCAAGGAAGAGTTGTACGCGCTAACTAGTGTATATGAAGACTACTTAGTACCAAAATGATCAAAGTGATCCTTCCAACGTAGGATAAAAATATGTTTTGCCATGAGAGTACTTTGGGTTTTATTCTCTCCAGAATTAGTACAATCTGCATACTTCAACTTTTAAGAGGAAATCGTCAACACTAGATATCTCAGAAAAGGGGGATGGATACTCAACCTCGTTGCTCTGCTCAGGCAATGTCAGCAACACAAAATAGCATAAGATCATTAACAAAAATGAGATGAGTGAGTTTAAGTTTAGAGCACTTTTGATGGTATTTGAAATTTCCATGGGAAGTGTTAAGTGATCTAAGAAGTCTAGACATGCCTTTCATTACTACAGTGAAGATGTAAGGGGATATAAGGTCCCTTTATCTAATTCCTTTTGAATTCTTGAAAGGCTTGGAAGGGATTCCATTAACCAAAACACTCAAAGACGAGGACTAAATGCATTCCATGAGCCAATTCATAAAAACAAATGGCAACTCTAGAATTTCAAGAGAAGCTCCAGTTTACATTTTCATAAGCTTTGTAGAAGTCGATCTTCAACATACAACTCCTTATTTGCCTCCCAGATGAGTAATATTTCAACAACTCTTGTAAAATAAGAATGTTATCCCTGAAATTCTTGTCAGGAATAAATGCTCCTTGGGTAACTTCAGCAATTTCCGTAAACAACCATTTCGCACCCATTTCAATCTATCAGCCAATAATTGTAACACAAAGTAGGTCGAAACTCCCCTATATTTAGAGGGTGTTTCTTCTTAAGCACCAAATAAATATAGGTTCTGTTTAGTTCTTGAAGCATCTTAGAATTCTCGAAAAACTCCAACACAACTTCAGCAAACATTTAGTCAGTAATGTCCCATGTGTGTTGAAAAAACTAAGTTAAGAATCCATCCAGGCTTGGAGCTTTAGAAGGGCGCAAATTGAAGATAGTCTTTCTTATTTCTTGCATCGAGAAGGGAGAGGTTAGAGCATCCTTGCTTTTCAACCTAATAGCACCTGTTAGAATCTGCTTCATATTGTCCGAAGTTTGTTCAACTCGATCAGGTCCCATCAGTTGTGAAAAGAAGGATCTAGCCATCTTAAGAAGAACCTCCTGGTCATATTGCATGTCTCCATTACTATCCTATACGCTTACTATTATATTAAGATTTCTTCTAGCCATAATTGAAGCGTGGAAGAATTTGGTGTTTGCATCACCTTCTCAAGGCCAATTCAGTCTAGCTTCTTCTTTTGAATGGCATTATGCAATGCCAAAGCTTGTTGATACTCTTTGAGTAAGTTTAGTTCCTTCACCCTTAAGTTTGCATCATTCAGATGATTATAGCATTCGACTTAAGCTTGTTGTACTTGAAGTTTAAGCAAAGACAAATTCTAAGTTTTGCTACAAGTGAAACTTTTAATTGCAGTTTTAACCTTTTTCAATTTTTGCATCAACTGGAAAGCTTTATACCCCTTATCCTCTGACCGCCAGCAATTATTGATGATGTCCAAAAATCCCTCTAGTTGAGTAACTCTAGTAAAGAATCAAAATGGCACTCCAGTTTTCCTAGACCAACATAACATTGAATGAGTAGAAAAGAATGATCAGAGATCAAGTTTTCCCCAAAATGAACAAACGATTGGGGGAATTTGTTCATCCAAGCAGAGTTCACAAGGTAATAAACCATTTTTTTCCCAATGAGCATGGAACCTTACTGATTATTGGACCATTTGAGCAGGCGACCTGTTGAGCATAGGTCCAATAGCTCCACATCTCTGAGTAGGTTAGTAAGTTATTTGGTGTAAGCTAAGGTGTAATGCTTCCTACCTTCTGTCTCCTTAGAACTGAGGATGCGATTAAAGTCTCCTGCCACAATCCACGGGTTATTAACTGAGTTTTGAATGTACTTATTCACATCCACATAATTTTTCTTTGAAATGCAAAATTTGCAACATAAATTAGAGTTAATACAAACTTCAGGTATTTACCTCCTATCTGACAAGATAAATGAAGATGTTGATCACTCTCCTTCTTTAATTGCACTTCTATTAAGTTTGAATTATAAAAACAAATGATGCACCTATTAAAATGGGACCTATGATTGGATATACTCCTCTATTTTGCACCAAAAAACTTCTGGTTATTCAGTATAGACAGGTCTCTAATTCCGGTATCAAGCAATCCTACTAGTACATGTTGCTTCTCCTTAATAAGCTCGATGATCAAAGACCTTTTCAGGGGGTCATTTAGCCCTCGCATATTCCAAACTAAAAGAGACGTTTGCCTTTTTCCCAACAGTACTTCTCCTAGCTGCTGCAATTTGTATATTAATTGGCTCCGTTTCTTCCAAATCAGAAGGTAACTCCTTACCTAGCCTAGTGTTTGGCTTAGATACTAAAGCCTCATCCTTAGCATTTGCAACAGACCCCCTTATTACAAGCCCTTCCTCCAAGGCTATTGTAATTGCATTAGTATCCCTACCAGTTAGATTTAATTGCTCCTCTCTATGAATGAGAGGGTTAGTAGTATTTTGGCTCTCATCATTTTGAATGACATGCCCTAGGCTCTTAGTTCTCATAGCAGTATCCACTTGAAGGCCAACAGGTTCCTCGCCGACTACTTCCCCGAGGCTTCCATTCTAATTTGTTGTCTCAATTATTGTTCTTTGCTTAGAATTGTCATGTGCTAGTAGTTTCTCATGAGAACCCATGTGGAAGAGTTTCCCAATGGGTAGCCACTTTTTGTTTGAGTTGGGTTTCTAAGGGTAGGACAGTAGAATAATCTTCTTTACCATCTCTCCATTCTCACCTAAACTCATTACTATCAATCTGTTAGGTAAGTTAGCAGATTTTGGAATCTCAATGTGGACTTTAGCATAGCCAACTCTTTCCATATTTGCTATTTGGGAGTCTATGCTTAGCAATTTACCTGATGAGCTTCCCGTATGGCTCAACCCGTTGACGGTCCATAATTCCATGGGCAAGTTGTGAAAGTATACCCATAGTGGAAGAGTATCAATCACACCTCTATCCATTTCGAAGCCAGGTCTCCATCTTTGTAAGAATAAGGGTTGATCCCCTATGTGCCATGGACCTTGTTCAGTGATGTCCAACAAAGCACTATCCTCCCCAAATTTGAATAAGAAGGTCCCATCTTCTCTAATCATCACACTTTCCAGGCCCTTGTTACTCTATCTAGCTTTACCTATGCATCCACTGCTGAGAATGTTGGTCTCTTGCTTCAAAAAAAGCCAATTAGGGTAGAAGACCAAACATGAGCACCTACGTTGAGTAGCTCCTTCAGGGGCAGATGACTCCATCCCTAGATACATCTTGGAAATGCTTCAGGACTCCTTTATTATGATGATTTATCAATTTCTTCTTCCAAGCTCTAGTGGGTGCCAAGGCCTTCTCAGTCACCACAGTGTTGGCATACGCATATGGAGTTTGTCCACTTTTGAGGATTTTCAAAGTACAATATCTCTAGACAGCAACGGGAAGTCTTCTTTAGGGCCAATATTGAGCTACGGGCCAATGTATGATATGGAAGGTCCTGATGTGGTCTTCTTACTCCAAACAAAAGCTCGTCAGTATAAAAACGCACAGAAGAAAAAGACAAGCTGAGAAGATCGTTCGGTGTACGAATTGTTTTGGAATTGGAAGAGAATATTATAGGAATAAAGAAAGGATACCTTAGTATTTTATGATGCAATCAAATCGCTTCTTGATTTACAACGTCAAAATGAGTATTGTTCATGAGCTCTTATCATTAAAGTTGCCGTAGAGAATCAAATGATATTTAGTTATTGGCTCAGAACATAAACTTCCTCCACGAGAATGAGACAACGACTGTATATTAAATCATACTATTATAATGTACATACTTTAGGGATATAGGATTAGCGTTGGGGTACAGAACGTGCGTAAAACAATTTAAGTCTCTTTCTCCTATCTAAAATTTTCTTGTGCTATCGTTCAAAATAATGTGTTCTATATGTTTAATAATTATAGAAGCTTTGTGTTTGATTCGAACAGTCGTGTTTAAAAACTTGTATAGCATGTGTAAAACTTGTCGTGCTAAAACTTGTACAAACTGACTGTTGCAATTTCAGTTAACATATAGATCCTGAAATATATGTTTCAGGTTTTATCCCAATGAAAACAATAAATTGTTTAACATCAATACGGAAAAGAAGAGATTACCAAAGTTAATTTCAACCCTGAACCGAATTAACCTTCAACTACAACTCCAGGCTTATTTGATGACTTTGGTGAATTTGTTCTCTTTGGTAAAATGGGTAGACATGAATTTGGTTAATTTCTTGTCAACTATGAAATTTTTAACTGAAATACGATAATTTAATTTTAAACCCGAACTTATCATATCTTTATATAATTGTAATTACTGAATTTTGATTTGTTGGAGACAAAATTCAGGTAAAAGACATAAATTTCTCAATAATTTAAAAAACTTTAGAAAATTTTCCGAACTTTAAAATTATCGAAAAAACTCCTTCTAGTTTTTAGTTTTTAAAAAAAAACCTCTTTTTTAAGACTTCGGATAAAAAATAATGATGAATTATATGCGGTATAAATGTTAAATATGGACTAATTAAATGTTATTTTATGACAATTCAATCTAACTTTTAAACTCAAATTGGACTAATTAAATCTTATTTAAACTAATAATTTATCATAATTAAATTAAATTGTTAATTTAAGTTAAACTTAATTCGTTTAGGTCAGATTTATAAGCTAAGTTAGATTATTATATTAATAACATTTGATTAGTCTAAGTTTGATGATTATATTACGTGTGTTTCATCATTTCTAAACCTAAGCCTAAGAGAAAAAATTTTCTAAAAAACCGAAAATTATTTTTGATAATTTTAAAGATCGGGAATTTTTTTTCCAAAATTTCTTAAACTACAAATGAGGTCTTTGTCTTTTTTCTCTTTTATTTCTTTAGATCACTTGATAAAATTTTAAAAATAGAAGCAGAAAACTCTATAATTAATCTATTTTGTGCTTGTCCATGTTATGACTACTTGCAAAATTTGATATCAAGAAGGGAATTATTTGCTCTAATGTTTATGTTCGATTGATTTTTTTTTCATAGAATTTACTTGAAAAACAGAAACAATAAATGCTGGATTTCTGATCCTCAAGCTGTGAAATCATGGGAAGAAGAAAGTCACCTAAGCTTACGCGAATCTTAGACACCGATGATCCAAGCTCGCACGGCCGACCATAGGATAAGTACATGTAATGATTTTAACGGAATAGGAAAGTAGCAAAGAAAAAAAAATCCATAGTTACCATCAGACCACAATGGGAATTTGTTTTGCAATATTCGGATTTTATTGCTTTGGTCGCTTTTAATAATATATGTCCGGTTGCGTATTCCTAACAAATTATCAACTTGCTTGAAAGTTGCTTTTGTGTACGTTTCTGATTGCCTGAAGCATTCGTAGTCGTCGATATCTTGGGGCGTCCGTTCAAATATAATATTCATGCTTGACCCAAAGTATGCATGAACATGAACTTCTTGTTGGTTGGAGTGAAGGGATTTGTTTCTGGCAAAATTAATAATGGGAATTTTTTTTTTCTTATAACAGTGATGTGTGCATTTATATACGTGTTAAATGAAATAGCAGAAAAATGAGAAGAGTTGCAAGCTAGTTTGCTTTGGCGCGTAATCATTCGGAAGATACAACCAAAGGCCCCAAGTGAATTGGTGTCGAGCCTTTGCATCACACCAACTAATTCTAACGCCTTTGACATCGAACAACTCGAAATGTCAGTTTGTCGTTATGACGATGGTTTTGTCCTTTTGTTAATCTCTCCAGTGAACTGTTTTCTCTCCCGTAGTTTTCTGTTCCTAATATATATGTCGCCACTGGCTTGTGGAGGCTCGTTCTTGCGCAACTTCATTCCTCCTCTCTCCGACGTTGCTTCATTTCACATTGTAACAGTAAGTTTACGTGGGATTTTCATGTCCGGATAACCTACCTGTGTTTACGGGAGTGCTGCTTGTACTTGGTTTCCCTTGTTCCATTTGTGCATTGCTGTTCTATGTTTGAGAAAGTTCGATATGTGTTTTGAGATCTCCGTAGATTTGAGATGCTATCAACTAATGATATCGTTTGATTAGGTGGGCAGCCTCTGTTTTCACCAGTGAATTTTCGGTCGAGTTGTATTTTCACTTTTCACATGCATGTTGCCAAAAGAAGAAAAAGGAAATGGAAGAAACCAAAACAAAAAAGAGTTTTTGAATTGAAGTAGCAACACAAATAGGTAACGTTGATAGTTCGAGACTCAAAATCTTTATTTATGTACTTAACTAGCTCTACTTAAGGGCAAATTGTCAATGATTTTTTTTCTTTTGTTATCTTGAACATAAGTTATATAATATATAGCAGAATTGCTCTTCAAATCCTTGGATGGTATTATGTTTCATGTTTGGTTGTTCCTACTAAATTTGGATGAGAAAGACAATTCTATGATCTGGTTGAACTTTTGCAGATTCAGTAATCTTATCCATGTTTTGATTTTTCATAATTTTATGCAGGGTTCACAAGACAAGATACATTGAGATCAGTCATTAGATCTTATTCGTGGCATATGTACTCTGATGAGAAAGGAGATGGTGACAGACTCACGGTTTGCAATTTTGTGGAAAAATTCAGGGAAGGGCATCCCAGTAACCGAAAAGGTGAAAATTGGAATTGTGGCGTTTGAAGTCGTGAGTTTGATGTCGAAGATCGTTAATATATGGCATTACATGACTCATGCTGGGATGTGCAAATTGAGGGAGGAAGTGGTAAATTCAGTTGGGATTAGAAAGCTTGTTTCACATGACAGTAATTACCTTATGGAACTTGCTCTAAACGAGATCCTGGAGAATTTGGTACTCGTTGCCAGATCTGTGGGAATGTATGGGATCAAGTGCTCCGACACTCTTTTTCGTGGTTTCGGAGATTTTGTAGATGACCCAATTCAGAATTATCTTCAATGGTCAGGGTGGAGTTATAGATTGAAGAAAATGGAAAGGAAAGTTAAGAAAATGGAGAGATTCATAGCATTTACAAAGCAATTGTCTGATGAGCTGGAAGTTCTCACAGAGCTTGAAAGAACATTTAGGAGAATGCAGGGCAATGTGAGCATAGACAAATGGAAATTGCTTGATGCTCAGCAGAGGTTAATACTTCAGCGCCACACGGTAACATGTCTTCAAGAGATGTCTCCGTGGGTTCGAACATACGATTATGTTGTCAGGCTTTTGGCAAGATCTCTATTGACAATATTAGAGAGAATCAAACATGCCTTTGAGATTAATCACCTGTCAATAGTGGAGCGGAACAACGAATGTCGGCAGATGAATTTCGATTGTCTTGCTCGGCCCCATTCTTTCTCTGTTTTGATGCACCCTACAATACATCCTTCAGACCATATGTTGTATGGTTCATCTCCAGGACATCTAGGCCTAGGGAAATCAAATTTGATGTCAGAATTTGGTGCTGAGATGACTAATGCATTCAACAGGCAGCAAAAGCTTCCGCAGCCGTTCTCTACACTTGACGGGAAGCACAATCTTATGAAGAAAAGACGAACGGGTCGTACTGGACCTTTCAAAGGATGTATGGCTAGTGAAAATGATCATACCTTCGTGCAAAAGTGCAAGTCATCAGTTGGCGGTCCCATGAGGATCCTGGGTGACTATTTTAAAAGTTTTGAAGCTGAACATGCAAGTTTGGGATCTGTTAATTTCAGCAACAAAATCTATGGTAAATTAGCCATCTTAAGTTCGAAGAAACGGATGTTCGTTGCCCCATTTTCTACTCTAGGTGATGCTGCATTGGCTTTCCACTATGCAAACTTGATCTTAATAATCCAGAGACTAGCTTCATCGCCGGACACGATTGACTCAGATACTCGTAGCGATCTATACGATATGTTACCGTCAACTTTGAGGGCTTCTTTGAGGTCCAGGCTCAAGATATATGTTAAATCTCTTGCTCCTTCAGTCCACAATGGTTCCCTAGCAACAGAATGGAGTGTAGCTCTTGCAAGGATACTAGATTGGTTGTTGCCACTGGCGCTTAACACAATACGATGGCAAGCTGAACGTAATTTCGAGAGAAAACAGGAGGAGCTTGGAACAAATGTGCTTCTGGTGCAGACCCTCCATTTTGCCAACCAAGCAAAGACTGAATCTGTAATAACAGAACTTCTAGTGGGCCTTAACTACATATGCAGAATCAATGCGGTAGCTAATGAAAGAACTCTTCTAGAGTTGTCTAGGTGCAGGCGTATTAATGGCTATATGGGCAAAAGGGATGATCACTTGTATAATTTTCAGTAGATCAAACCAAATTCTTGCATCCCTCCTCAACTACTACAATCCAAGCCAGAATTCCGTTCTAAATCATCATGTTAGACTTGAGGATTAGTATGTAAGGTTTGGTCTTTTAGGAACTTTTGATACAAGTCAAATCTTCTGTGACATAAAAAAGAAATGCAGAATTTGAGGATCCTGGTGAATAACTTAGAGTTTGCCATGTGTAATGTCTCCTCTGAAAGTTTTCGTTCTAAATTATTCAAATATCAAAGACTTAAATCTTACATAAATCATGAATCATAAGTAAAGTATTCATACTCATTCAGATCTCGAATATAATAATAACACATAGATGGAGTGAATAAATCACTTACCTTAAGCGGAATTTTTCACAATGTCGAAAGAAAACTTTCAACGATTACAAACTAGTTTCTCTCTTTTAACCCTCTTTCCGTACGACAACTTGATGGATAGCTAAATATGTATATTCTATATTTGTTTTGTCTGTACTTAATTAGGGAAGAGAGAGGACTAGTTTATACACTTCTCTGCTGAGATTAAATCTTGTATATCCATCAAGTACTAAATTAACGTCAAGATTTAACATACTATTAAGTTAAGAAAACCCTAAACCAAGTTTAATATGGGCCTACAAAAATATAGGTGATAACATTAGGCCATATATTTCTTACATTCTCCCACTTGGTCAGATGTTTCCTCATTACATTTAATAGTACAACATAAGGCTAGCAAAAATTAAATCTTATAAACCGTTAACAATATAAGTACCATAATATAACAAATCACATAATGTGGGTTATAGTGATCATACATAGTATAGTCGTATACTCCTTTTCATATATCACTACATTAAGAACTTATTATGTTTAGGATTATAAGTTGTATATAAACAACATACATACTTGTTATGAAAATACTTACAAATTTCTTATTCAAACAATTATATATACATAAACATAATGAATAAGAAATATAAATTCAGAAACATATTATTATTGAGCTCAAGAGTGTTAAAACATTATCATCAAACATTATTATCAATCATCAATACAACCAAGACCCATCCTAAGCACATATTCTTTTAATGTCTTTGGTTGTAATCCCCTAGTTAGAGAATCTGCAACCATGAGATCCATCATAATATATTCTATATGCACTCTTTGCTTCTGAATCTCCTCTTTAATAACAAAATACTTTAATTCCATGTGTTTTGCGCCTTTGGAGTATTTGTCATTTATAGAGAAGAAAATTGTTGTAGAATTATCACAATAAATTTTCAGCAACTTGCTTATTCTATCGACAACCCTAAGTCCTGAAATAAAGTTCGCAGCCATAATGCATGAATTGTAGCCTCATAATAAGCTACAAATTTCGCTTTCGTAATGGATGAAGCAATGATAGACTATTTGGCACTCTTCTATGAGATTGCTCCTTCAACTAATAGGAACAAACAGTCAAACATTGACTTTTTACTATCAAACATCCAGCAAAATTTGAATCTGAATATCCAATCACTTTTAAATGATCAAACCTCTTATAAGTGAGCATGTAATCATTTGTTCCTTGAAGATATCTTAACACTTTCTTTGCAGCTTTCCAATGATCAACACTAGGATTACTTTGATATCTACCCAACATCCCTTGTTGGGCCCCGAAAATTTTTTCTTTTCTTTTTTTTTTAATTTTATTTATTTATTATTCTTTTGTCTATCTTTTAATTTTGTTTTTAAATGGTTTAACATTTTTTTTAGATGAGTCTTATTTATATTTTAGTAGTATTGAAAAGGGAAATTAGAAATTAGAAATTAGACTAAAGTGTTAGATTATTAGTAATGGGCTTAAAGGGTTAGTAGATAAGAAGAAGGAGGATAGAATGGATGGATTAGTGTAGTAGGGCTTATAAGAGGAAAGCCCATTAGCTTAAAAGGAGAGCCCATTAGTTTAGGTAAGGCATAAATGAATTAGAAGGAGAAGGGAAGTTGTCGTGAACATTAGAAGGAGAAGAAGAGAAAACGTGAAATAGAAGAGAAGAAGAAGAAGAGTCGTCCGAAGCTTAAGGAGAAGAAGAAA
>JAOTBA010000005.1:34158924-34187657 GCA_025629845.1 Erythroxylum squamatum
ATGAATAAATGCATAAGCAAGAAACATGTTTCTCTACGATCAGAGGCCAGTAGCATGCTTAGTCAGTGAATGCAATGAAATCCATCAGTCTGACCCAATAGTACCATAATACCCTTTGCTACCAGTAACGGGATGTTACAGTACTTTATATTCAACTTCAAGCCAAATTTTAAAACTTTTAGAGACAGAATTAAAATTCTATTTGATTTTGAAATTTGTAACCATATGTCTCTAGTTTAATATAAATAAAAAATCATCTCATTTGGATAACTACAAATCAAGATATCGCCAAAATACTGATGTTTGTTCAGTGAAAATGCTCATTTAACAATATTCCAGCACACTTCATAATTTTCATCATAAACTCATCAATCAATCCTTTCCTAATAAATTCAGATGGCCATAAACTTTCGTGTAGAGGAAGAACAATGTGTGAGGAGTTTGTGGCTCAAATTTCAAGTCATTTAGAGGTCGGGAGAAGAAGTTATGGCCAAAGAAATGAAGGATGTTCTCAACTGTTACGCACGGTCACGATCGTGCATTGCGAGATGCTTCCTCATTATCATGATCGTGCACCAGATAGTTCTTCATTGTCACAATCATGCTCGTGCATGATTGTGCAAATCCTCACTTCTCCTCTTGGTCACGATCGTGTGACTCCACAGAGAGTTCCAAATTGCAGATTTTCGTTTCTTCTTCCTCTCTTTCGCTAAATCCAACATTTATAACTTATATCTATTATTTTCTCTTCATTTTGACTCCCATTCAGCTCAACTCATTCAAAAACAAATCAAAATCAATCACAAACACCAAAAATAAAATATTCATATACGCATATTCGTCCTAGCTTCTGCACTTCTTCATTTTCTGCAATTCTTCATTTTCTTTACCTCCTTCATTTACGTCTCACTATCATCTTAATCCTTTCTATAGCACGACATCACATTACTCTTTGTTTTCCTTAACTCTAGACTCATTTTAGTTCATCTCTAAAACACCTAAAGAGATTCACATAATAACAGTGAAAACAGAGCATACATATATCAACTTCCAATGAATTTTCTACACTTTTTTTATACACACTTTCAATGATCTTTCTATCTCAAAAATCATTTCAATACCATATTATAACATATTGATCATCAAATATGCAAAAACAACACATACGACATAGCCTAGGTTTTCACTCACGTTTCAACATAATATATTCAACCTCGTTTAACACAGAACTGTTAACTAACGTGACGCATGTTTTATTCTACATATCATGAAAACCCATACGATACTTACTTGTTTAAAACTCCAAACTCTTCAAAATCACGAATCCTAGTTTTCCAGTATGACACGATCATCAACAGTTGAAGGTTGTAAGGTTAGGTATTTCAATGACAGAGAAAAAGATATATAAAAAAAAGAAATAGCAAGTGAAAAGTGAGATTAAAGCTTGCGTTGTGAGGGTGAGAAATTTCTGGAGGTAAGAAGTTTACAGAAAATGAAGAGAGTCACGAAGAAGAAGAAAGCAAGATCAAAACAAGTAATTTGATCTTTCTAGTATAATTATAGAATCAATACTAGGTTTGGCAAGTGACACTTGTCACTTGTCCAATTTCTATAAACTTAGACTAGGTTCTCCTATTTAACTAGTCCAATTATCTAATTTTCAATGACATTTGTCAATAAATCCCAAAGTCATCTATAAAATTCTCCACTATCATTTGACTCTTATTTTTACTACCATTCATCAATTGACTTGTCATTTGGCATTTTTCCTAGTCCAAAATACTCATAATTTCAGAAATTTCCTAAATTTCACCAAAAATTTCAAATTAATAAATATTATCACCAAATCAATTTTCAACACATATAAACCACAATTCTCTAAATATTCATATTTATAAATCAATCATACCCGGAAAATATCAATGAATGCATGTACAATCATTTTAATATGCAAAAATCAATATTCACATGTGTGTGTATCCTATATTACGCATGAGTACGAAATACACTTTTTAACTTCTCAATAAACTCTGGTATACACTATTCTAGGGTTCTAGCCCCTAATATAGGATATTGGGATATTACATAAACACTTGCTTGAGTAGTGGATTTCCATAAACTCTCAGTAGCGGCTTATTATAAAGTTGTTACATTTTGATTTTGCTATATTATACAAGGCTAGGAAGGGTAATGCTGCAGTTGATGCACTCTCTCGGAAACCACAATAAGTTGATTTTTTTAATTTAATTATGCCCGTGCCTTTGGATTATTCATATTTGCAAGAAGTTTATCTACTGGATAATTACACTAAGAGTCTCATAACTGACCTGCAAAAAGATTCATCTTCACATTTTAATTTTCAGTGGTCAGCCAATAAACTCGTTTATAAAGGCAAGTTAGTTGTTCCTTCTATTTCTCACTTAAGGGCTACTTTGTTAGCCGAGGCACATAAGACTCCTACTAGTGGTCATGGAGGTTATTTGAAGACATTAAAGAGGCTCTCGGATCAATTCTATTGGCCTCATATGAAGAGGGATGTCAAACTTCATGTTCAACAATATTTAATTTGCCAAAGGAACAAGTATGAAACCCTCGCACCCGTAGGTTTGTTGTAGCCTCTGCCTATTCCAAAGAGGATTTGGGAAGATATCTCAATGAATTTCGTGGTTGGCTTGCCCAAGTCTAATAGGGTTGACACTATTCTAGTAGTGGTTGATTGCTTGAGTAATTATGGCCATGTTTTACCTCTCTCCTGTCCATTTACAGCAAAAACAGTGGCTAGAGTCTTTTGTAAAGAAGTTGTACGCTTGCATGGCCTACCTTGTTCGATAATTTCATATAGGGATCCCATTTTCTAAAGCTCTTTTTGGCAAGAATTATTTCGCCTTAGCCAAACCAAGTTGAGAATGAGCATCCTCAAACGAATGGTCAAACGGAGGCGGTTAATAGGTGTTTGGAAGCTTACCTACGATGCTTTGCACATGAACAACCAAAGAAATGGCACATGAACAACCAAAGAAATGGAATTCTTTTTTATGTTGGGCAAAATATTCATACAACACTGATTTTCATGTTTCCACTAGTACAACACCTTTCAAGATTGTATATGGTAGGGATCCTCCACCTCTGCATCCTTTTGTGAAGGGTGAAACATCAAATGTTGACTTGGAAGACTAGGTGTTGCTTCGAGATGTTATGCTGAAACTTTTGAAAGAAAATCTCACTAAAGTGCAGTCTCGTATGAAGGCTCAACAAGACAAGCACCTACGAGAGCTTTCCTTTGACATTGGAGATTATGTATGGTTGCAAATCCAACCTTTCAGATAGAAATCACTCTCTAAGCAACATTTTGACAAGGTTTCTCCTGGGTACTTTTGGTCGTACAAAGTCCTAAAGAAGATCGGTACTGTGGCCTGTGAGTTGGAGCTACCACCAGATGTAAAAATCCATGTCATCTTCCATGTTTCATTGTTGCGACTTGCACATGGGATTTCGCCTCCAACTTCAGCAGCTCCTCTTCCAATTTTAGATGAATGGGAACTCTTAGTACAGCCTGATCGTGTACTAGAACATCGTTGGACTGCTAGACAGATTTTGGAATTACTTGTTGTTTGGAAAGGATGTCCACTTGAAGAGTCAACTTGGGAAGATTATGATCTTATTGCTGAACAATCTCCTTATTTTTACCTTGAGGACAAGGTATCTTTCTAAAAAGGGAGAAACGATAAGCCCATAATTACATATCAGAGGAAGAAGAGGTCACGTGTGTCAAGCATTTGATTTTGTCTTATTTACCAGTACCTGATTTTATCTTCTTATCTGCAGAATTTGTTTTCAATTTATTATGTTATTTGCTTCATGTGTTCCTATTAAGTAGGGGCTTAGTTAGTAGTGATTTGTTACTGATTATTTTTAATAAATCCAAATCTGTTACTCCTAGATCTCAGAGTCTGTTAACTAGTTTTTAGGGAGTCATGGGTTAATCCTATCCTATAGATAACTATGGGCAGTATGTAGTACTTATCGAAAATCAATTCAAGTATTTCATTCTTGGAGATTCTCCTTTAGCTATTAATTCTTCTTCGAGTGAGATCCTTGCTCTTAGAAAATTATTATATTTTTCCTATTATTGACCTTTTACTTCCAGCCCTTTATCACTCCAGCTTATGTCTAGTAACTAGTTACGAAACTGGAAGTCTTGCTTGTGCTAAAGGAAGTAACTATGGAATGTTCTAAGGGTGTGGCTCCTGATATGATCTTAAGTTCTTTGCTACTCCATCTTATAAGTGGAGGTTAAGCAAATTTGATATTGGAGCTTTGTATTGAACTTTGCACTTAAAAAAGAGTCAATACGGTTGTATCTATCTCAATTTTGGATAAGTTGAGTTGTTTTTAAGGTAATCCAAGAAGAGTAATAGTCTCGACTAATGTCTAATATGTATGTTGGTATGAGAAAGACATATTAACTTTAAAAAAAGCTATTTTTAACACGATAGATAATTGTACAATAGTCCATATGGTTAAGAATAGAAACACAGCACAAAACCAACATGCTATGGTCAAAGCAAAGAATGGTTATATATAAATGGGCAAAATTTTTGCTTAGATAATTCTAAGGATGACAAGTTTAGGTTTTAAACCTCTTTCCAAATTGATTTTTGGTGACATGTTTACCAGTCTGTTAGGATGTCTCCGCTGCATGCATCACCAAACTTCCACTTAACACTTATCGTAATGATAAACGACTCGTCTCTCCGTAGCTTTCTCTTGAATTCTCAAAACTTCTATTGCTCCATCCTCGCAGGGGAAGAGAACCCGTCGCTATCTCAACTATGCTACCGGGGGCTCTGGGAAAGTCGGAATAAGAGAGCACTCATCTTGAGATAGGCTTACTGCTTAGATGCTTTCAGCAGTTATCTGCTCCACACTTAGGCTATGTTTTCTCAATTTTGTAATGTATGATGAAGGTGGCAATGCATTTGTATGACTAAAGATTGAGAATGCCAAGCAATATAATGTAATAATCAAGAAATTTAAGCCTAACAATTTGACTTTGTCTTCTAATATATTGTAAGCACAACACATGCCTTCCTCCCAACTCTTAAGCACCCAATAAGGATCCTATATATAATATGAAGTACATGACAAGTTGACAACCCATTTTTTTCTTTTATTAATTCTATAATCAAAATCTAATTTTATTTATTTATTATATAAAAATTATAATATTTAAGACTTTTTCCTTTTATTAATTCTATATCCAAAACCTAATTTTATTTATTTATTTATTCTCTAAAAGAATTTATAATAATTAAGACTAATTTTATTTTTTATTAATTTTATCAAAAGATGAGTTTTGAAGTATTTGATAAAATTAATCATAAATTCACATATTTAAGTCACTAAAATAGTTATAAAAAGAGAAAATTGACCTCCCAAACTTAGTTTTATTTATTTATTCTGTAAAAGAATTTATAATATTTGAGACTTTTGTGTTTAAATGACGCGGTTTGTCCTAAAGTCAGAATCTTTCATGGCATGTAAACGTGTTTAAGTATATTATAGGTGTGAAGATGTTTCTCACTTTCTCTCTCTTATTCATCTATCTGTCTCCCTCTTCCTCTCCAATCAAAATTCAACAAAATCCAACCACAACCCAGTAAGTTACGAAGCTTTTTTACTTTTCGCTTATGGGTTTTTTGTCAATTTTCTCTTTGACTATGTTTGCCTGTTAAATTGAATTGCTGTGGGTCGTTTGTGGTTTTTCTTCGTCCAACTTGGTTCAACTTGTTGATTGCTCTGAATTTTGGAAGGGAAAAGGAAGGTAACTGTTGATGAATTCTGAACCCTCCTTTCCTTATTGGAGATTCTTCCAGATCTTTACGTGATCTTGTTATTCGCGTTCTTCCAATCTTCAATTTTTATTCTTTTTCCTCCCACCTACCTTTTCAATCTGTCTTGTTTTTCTCTTTTGTTAATATTTATTGTTTGCTCATCATTAATCTCAAGATTGTTACTCGAATTCCAATTTCCATATTTGATTTTGGTTTTAGTTGTCTTTCTCGAAGCTCATCCTTAACGTCTTTGTTCTCCATCTCTCCTCTTTCATTTCTTTGGTAAGATCAATTTTTCTCTTTGTACTGGTTTGTTTCACCTCAAATCCCAGTATGATTTTTTTATATATATATTAGCCTTAGAATTTTCTCTCAATTTGTCCTTTGTGCTTCAAATCTACAATTCTCTATGTTTCTCCTTCCCCTTGGTTTCAAAATTTTTCATCAGATGGAAAATTTTTGACTGAAGAGTTAAATTTTCTACATCTGTTCTTTTGGTCCCTTTGTTGCCCTAGAGGACGGATTGTTTTATCAGATGATCTAGCAGTTCCTGATTTCTACAACTTGAATCCCCCCCCACCCTTTTATTGTTGTGCTTGACCTCTGCATAAGCTTGTTAAGCAGTCGTAGCATTCCTCTCTCTTTTTTTTTTCTGTTGTGGTTTCTATTTCCTGAAACTTTCTGTTATTGATACTTTGGATCTGTGTATATATTCTTGCATACTATTCATTTGAGTTCTTCTTACCATGAGTTTATAACATTTTTTTTCTTATTGGTGGCTCTTACCTTGTTTATTGCAAACACAGGTTTAGATACATCAACATCAGAAATAAAGAAAAGGAGACAGTTGAAGGATTGGAAGAGGAAGTACGGAAGAACCAATGGCAGCAAGGTATTGGTGTCACATGTGCTCTGAAATGGTGGATCCCATCATGGAGGTTGAGGTTAAATGTCCCTTTTGCATGAGTGGATTTGTTGAAGAAATGAGTAGCAGCCCGATGAATATACAGGACTCTGGTACTGATTTTGGGTCAGATCGCACCCTTTCTCTTTGGGGCCCTATTTTGCTTGGTATGTTGGGTAACTCCCCCCGTCGCAGAAGATCTAGAAGAATGGGTTTTGATGATGAGGAAGGCAATGCTGACAGTGAAGCACGGCATGGAGGAGAGACCGAACTGGACCGTGAAATTGAAGCAATCATTAGGAGGAGCAGGAGAAGTTCAGCTACCATACCGCAATTGCTTCAAGGAATTCGAGCTGGAATGTTGACTGAATCGGAGAATTATGAAGAAGATCGTGATAGGGATAGAGAAAGAGAACGTGTCATTTTGATTAATCCTTTCAATCAATCTATTGTTGTTCAAGGTTCTTATGAGTCTAGCAATGGCCAAAACCAGAACCAAAATCCCATTGGATCACTAAGTGATTATTTCGTTGGTCCTGGTTTAGACTTGTTATTGCAGCATTTGGCAGAGAATGATTCTAATAGATATGGGACTCCTCCTGCTCATAAGGAGGCAATTGACGCATTACCTACTGTGGCAATTAAAGAGAAATTGCAGTGTTCAGTGTGTTTGGATGAATATGAGATTGGTACTGAGGCAAAGGAAATGCCTTGTAAACATAAGTTTCATAAGGGGTGCATATTACCATGGCTGGAACTTCATAGTTCTTGTCCAGTTTGCAGGTATCAGCTGTCTGTAGATGAGTCTAAACTTGATTCTGAGAGGCCTAGGAATATCGATACTCAGACACTGAATGATAATGATGGTGGTGAGAGTAATATTAATCATGGGAGCACTTTTGAGGAGGGAGATGGTGAAGGGAGAAATGGAAGTGGGAGAAGATTTTCCTTTCCTTGGCCTTTCAATAGTTTCTTCTCCGCTTCCTCGTCATCCCAATCCGGTGGAAGTAATTCGTCATCCCCACCATCCTCTTGAAGAAATGCACCTGGAAATGCTTATTAAACTGATCATTGCATATCAATTTGTGAGTTGCTGTAGTTTAGATATCCATCCCTATCGTGTTCGTGTACATATTATCTTTGCCACACTTGAGCTTGAATCCAAGTTGTTTTTCAGTTCACATGCTTCTTTTAGATTCTCTTGCTTTATGTAATTCTTTCTTTATTGAAGAAATTTCTGATCCTTCTATTTCAATGTGAATAAATCTTTGGCCACAGTGGATGTTTCAGCAGTATGCTATTAAATTTGCGCAACTTAAATGCTTTTGTTTTACTTTGATGCACTTCTTTTACTGACCACCATTTTACTGAACTCTAGCATTATATATCATGTGCTATTTAGTTTTTAGAACCAAGTTATATCATTATGTGCTAGTTCTTATAAGTGCATTAATTACATGCTAACTCCGAATTTTCCTTCTTTGAAGTGAAAACTCACCAAATCAGTCGGTGCTCAACGTTTAAATTTGTGAAGAAAAGCAGCGTAAGACAAAACAAACAAACCAAAAAAAGGTTTAGTGCTGTCGTTATACTTGACAGCATAGTTCATTCTAAATTTAAGAATGCGAAATTACTCTCCTCATAACTTAACCCCTTCTATCCTGTCTCCTCCAAATAAAAGGAAATTGGCAAATTCTAAGAAGCATCACTTAACAGTGATGATCTTGATGACAGATGCAGTTCCAACTCGGTGCAGAGCGACCACAGAGTCTCCACTCTTACATAGTCCTTTTGCCTTAGCATGCTGGATTGCGAAATCCAAAGCTTCTTCTGTTGTCTCAGAGTGAGAAGCCTTAGCAGATCCTGCATATAAAATTGGCACCAACCCACGGAAAATAAGGCTGTGCCTTGCAGGTGCTTCGTCACTGCATGACCAATCAAATGAATCAGTCTTAATCTCAGGCACAACCACAGATAAAATGGGCATGCCCGGCCTGTACTTAGCCACCAGTTTTGCAGTACTTCCTCCCCTTGTTAACACCAGTATAAAAGCTGCTTTTGTTGAATTGGCTGTTCTGACAGCAGAAGAGGCAAGGCTTTCTAAAGGGCTCATGGGCACAGGTGAATGTTGCATGATCCTTTTAAATACATCTCCATAATCAAGTGTGCTCTCTGCTTCTACACAAATCTTTGCCATAGTCTGAACGGCAAGTTCTGGATATGCTCCAGCTGCAGTCTCACCACTCAGCATCACGCAATCAGTACCATCAAGAACTGCATTGGCAACATCAGTAGCTTCTGCTCTGGTTGGCCTTGGAGACTTGATCATGGACTCAAGCATCTGGGTTGCGGTGACAACAGGTTTTCCTTGGATGTTGCACTTATAGATCATTACTTTCTGTGCTAGAAAAATCTTCTCAATTGGAATTTCCATTCCAAGGTCACCACGAGCCACCATAAATGCATCCGTGTTTGATAAGATATCATCAAAATTTGCCACCCCTTCTTGATTTTCAACCTATCAAAGTTTTCAAGCGGTGGGAATGATACATAAGTGAGACAATAACCACTGCAATTTGCTACATATTCTCGATTACATGACAATTACTTGACAGTCGTTCACTCAAAATCAATTGCATGGTTCCAATTTCTGCCAACAAGCAAGCAGTAAATGCTTTAACACAGTAAGCATACCTTTGACATGAGAAGGATACTCTTGGCATAATCGCCCAACAAGTTCCGCACTTCCACGAGATCTGAGCCCTTTCGAACAAAAGAAAGAGCAATCATGTCAATGTGATTAGGAACCCCCCACCCCATGATATCATCCTTGTCTTTATCGGTCAAGGTTGGCAGATCCACTATTACTCCTGGGAGATTAACATTCTTCCTTTCACCAAGAATAGCTGAGTTCTCGCATCGGCACCGAACCAAACCAGCCTTTTTGTCACATGATAGAACAGTGAATGAAATGGTGCCATCAGCACAAAGTATGACACTCCCTGGCTTGACATCTTCTGCCAATTTCTTGTAGCTCATGCAGATCATATTTTCATCGCCCTTGATGCTATAGTCAGTAGATATGGTGATCTCCTGACCTTGTTTTAGCTGGATGGGTTTGGCATCTTTTAAGAAACCAGTTCGAATCTCTGGTCCCTGTTACACGTGAACTGAAAAAATTAAAGATTTTGTGTGTGGATCCAAACAATTACGGAGGCTGCAAAGAGAAAGAGATGGATGGAATTGGAATCAACAGAATCTGAAACATTTTTTATCAAGAAAAAGAACAAGTGGTATAGTAAATCATAGGAATTCCATAGAGGAAAGGGCTGACCTTGGTGTCAAGCATAACAGCACAGAGAATACCGGTGTTGTCCATAGCAGTCCTAAGATTGTTAAGCGTTTCTTGGTGATACTCGTGAGATCCATGAGAGAAATTGAATCTAGCAACGTTCATGCCGGCCATCAACAGCTTCTCGCACATCTCAATGGATCTGGAAGCAGGACCCAGCGTGCATACGATCTTTGTCTTGGCTTTCTTCTCCATTTCTATCTGTTTTTGGTTCTGAAATCGCACTACCCACAACAGAAAAGAGAGGAATTGGTCAGCAAAAACACATCTTTTTTGTAAATTAGGTATACAGATAGATTGATGAAATGATAAGACTTGAAAGAAATTACAAAATGAAATGTCAACGGCGAGAGAGAAACACGGAAACGAATCCACAAACCAATAACACCTACTCATTTATAAACAACGTACATACGTACATAAATACAAACCTACAAACCGGAGGGAGTCAGGAAGAAACTCTGGTGCAGAAAGAAAGAAAGAAACTCACAAATCTCTTGATTTATAGAACAAGAAGTGCTCTTCTTAGTAGACAAACAACTAAAGCACAACAGATTGAATATATTACGAGAGACGGACGTCGAAGAAGGAACAAGCATTACAATTCCATTGGTTGCGGAATAGTCGTTTTGGGCCCTTTCTGTCTCTTGACTTTTCTTTGGTTGGTTTCTAGAAGTGGAACAACTCTTACTTTATTTCCTTCCTTTTTTAACTACATTTTAGTGTAATATATAAATGATTTCTACAAAATCATAATGACGACATGGTGTAACACCAAAATTTGTCAACTTTAAACCAAATCCTGATTTGTTTAACAAAAATGTAATCCAATCCAATCTAATCTATACTATGCATAACGTTTCAGACATGGAACCGTTGGGACTTTTGTTCTTTCCTTACACCCAAAAGGCAGGTTCCAACAAATACAAACAAAGCAGAAGCACCAGAAATGAGGATTATCCATTATGCTCATGAAATTTGTTCCTGAATCCAATTAGTCAAAATCCTCTCCTCTGTTCTGGTAACAACAAACATCTTAAAGTTCATCGTGTCCCACATCTGCTTGTTCTTTGTTCATCCGTTCTAGTTTACCTTCAAGTTCCTGTCACAAACATTCCCATCAGACAACCATATTATATCAAAACTTCTTAATTGAACCGACCGTTACTTGTTACCTTCAGCCTTTCTTCCACACAAAGAGCTGGGGTATACAGCAGCCCTACGTACCTGTTGTTTCGTTTACAGATTAGCAAACTCATTATAACGACCCAAATAGAGAGGGAGAACTCAAGGAGCGGGAGTCTTACTCGCAACGGCTAGGTTCATCTACTTCTGTTACCTCATTTGTCAATCCACACCTCAGCTTCACCTACAAGATAGATATATAGAGCACAAGCAACGTCACAGTTATTAGAAGAACCACAAACATCCCCTTTCTTCCCCTTAGCTCCCATTTGCATAGGCAATTATACTAAATAAATTCCTGGATAATAGATCAACATTATTGGCCAGGTTCTACTGAGAATCAAATCATCCACTTCTGTTCGCCTGTAAGCTTAAAAGACCAAACACTAGTCAATGAAAATAATTGTGAATTAGAAATTCGTGCCTTTAAGCTTCTGTCAGGCCCATTCCAGCACTTGTCACCATTAGAGAAAACCATTGCTCGGTGTGAATCCTCAAACTTTTCCCATCGCCTATTTAGCAGAAACAGGAAGAGACAGGAAAGGAATTTCTCAAATCAGCTAATAAGCACTGAACAAAATACCAGCAATGTATAATGGAGATGGGCTAGAAGGTCGTTAAAGGGAAGGCTGGGAAGTCAGTACCCACGAATACACTCAGATACGAATGCACCTGAGAAGCATATGAGAGTGCACAATGCATCATTCCTGATTGACTGAGAATAAAATGGACTTCAACTAAGTATGATATATGGTGCACATGCAAGGAGTCCGTTATGGTGATCCTACTATCGTGAAGAAATATGCTAGACACACTCAATTGCACAAAAATTTTTAATTCGATTGTGCTGCTCTGACATCCAATGGTGTTTTTGTAGCAGCCAAAGGATTTGGTTACCCCTGAGAATCAACTACTTGTAATCCAGAATTAGGAAACCTATCCAATCAATTTCTTCATCTATCACTACAAGCACGTGACAACTTGCTCGCTGTGACAAGATGTGAATCTCCAAATTGAAAAGCTAGTTCACACCAAGGAAACAAAGAAAAGAATTTGCATACCTTCATCTTATTTGGAATCTCAAAGAAAATAAAACAACAAAGACCATATGCGTGAAGAAGAAACAATGCAGGCAGATACCTACCCCAATGAAGTAGTTGAGTAGCCCTCCACCTGGGAAGCTTGTTTAAATGGGCAGATTTTGTAAACATATCTGAAGCAGAACTCAACCACCAAAAAGTCAAAAAGTGCACAATTAAGGACAGTAACTTCTAAGAGGAGTATGATGAAATATGAACTAGAAGAAACAGGTTTCTCACTTGTTCTCTTTGCTCTCAAAACAACGATCATAGAAGGAGTAGAACTCTTTCTCTCTTCCTGGAAAATTGAACCACGTAGTTGGGAAACAGAAAAAATGAAAAAGAACAAAGAAAAGGTTAATGCCATGTTACAGAGACAAGGTGTTCCAAATTTACCAAAGTCATGTTTTAGCTTCTGTGTCAAACTTGATATCTTTGACTGTAATTTAGACAACTTGGTGCTGGACTTCTCATACTCCTTTCGTACACGAGCAGCATCTACTAAGCCAAATAAAATTTAGTTTTACACATTCTCAAATTTTGCATCGCCAGTTGAGGCACATGTCTACCTGATAAACTCACGGGAGTCTGGAACAAATTTACAGCTTGTAGAATGTTTCAAACAGTCTGCTGTATCTTCTCTAACCAGGATGGATTATCTAGACAATTTGCGTTAAAAAAACATCCAGTAAAAAAAAAAGGCCACAACAGCCTAAATTACAAATTCTGCTGCAACAAAACCTTTTCCTCTCTAGTTGTAGAATGGATGAATAACAGGCTCTTTAACCAAAAATAAGCAAAAAAAATTGCTAGGAATAATCAGTGTGGCACCTGAAAAGTCTGAATCATCATAAGAATCATGGTTGTATGAAGAGCTGGTATCATCATGTATTTCTTCTTCATAAGCTTCATGTGTGTCATCTTCTGCATCTGAATCATCATAAGAATCATGGTTGTATGAAGAGCTGGTATCATCATGTATGTCTTCTTCATAAGGTTCATGTGCGTCATCTTCTGCATCTATATCATCATACTTCCCAGTGTCATCATCAGTTTCTGAAGTGTAGCCATCATCATCAAGTTTTTCCTGTGGCATATCTTCATGTTCTTCATGATCTTTGGTATAATCACTCTCAACACCATTAACCACCTCATTTTTCTTTTCTGCTGTTCCTGTCCATCTAGAAGCAACAAGGCGGCCAAGCTCTTCTTTTGACAATCCTTCAGTAGTTTCAGATATCTCAGTGTCCTACATATAAAACATAAATTGATCTAATCTTTTCTTTTGTAACAGACTAGATGAAGCTAACAACAAATCCACAGACATAAGACTTAAAGGCAATCGACACATGTTTTCCAGTTTATATTTCTTCATCATTCTATGACATGTTTGACTGAAAGAACTGATAAAGTTAGCAAATGGTTAAGACAAGTTTCAAATGTTCAAATGCTACAACTGAAGACAATTTATCAGTAAATAACTACAGCTTTTGGGAGCCAGGAAAAAGGTATTACTACCTTCTTGGCTTGATCACGAGACACCTCACTTCCAGCATCATGACTAGTTTCAGATACGGACAGAGAGCCATCCTTGCTCTGTTGTGACACAGAATCTTTCTTTTCGTATGCTACATGCTACATTTGCAGGGACAAAGATGCCATACCTTAGTTATCCTATCAAACTAGCACTATAGTACACAAAATTTGAAGTTCAAGATCTCATGACAATAAATCTCCATCACCTGCTCCACCCCACTAACTGTGCTTCCTTCAGATTTGAGAGCATCACGAGCTTCATCAGCTACATAATCCACATGTTGAACTGCTGTATCCTTTCAGAGGAAGAGAAACAGTTTTGAGAAGTGTTAGTTCCACCAATTCTGTACTTACAACGGGATGATCAAACTAAAGTGATGTGGTATTGGTAAAAATGAAGGAAGTATCTTTAGAGTGGCATCACAAGCATAAGCAAATATCCACTTTATCCAAAAATTTAGACCTAAAGCAGTAATGGAAGAAGTGTAGTTTAAAATGTTTATTTTGTTCTCCTAGTCGTCATAGATGTAATCAAAGAGGATTAACAGAACCCAGTTGGGAATCATAGGTAAACAAGAAAGATCCAAACCTCATCTGCAGAAGAATCACCCGAATCACCAACTTTGTCGTTGTTTATACTCTCCGCAGTTTCTTGTCTAGACTCCCTCTCAATTTGTTTGCCCTGTTCATTAACCTTTTCTTCAGCTTCTTTCCTTTCCTTTTCTTTCTCCAAACATTCTTTCTCTTCTGCCTTTTCTATCTGCTCTTTGTGCTCTACATGGAGATAAACAGAACAATATAATAAAAAGACTTGGATTATCAGACCTACTAGATCTTATATATCTGTGGCCAAGACGTTGTATTTGAGTATGGATGTTTTGCATACACAAGATCCATTTATGTTCACAACCTTTTCAATCAAACAGTTCAAGGATCTTAACAAGAAATTCGTATCAATCAATAGTTCAACTAATAGAGCAATTGAACAGAAAGAAAATGTGAATGATCTTAGCAGTCTGCATATATGAGATGGACGCAAAGGAGCAATAAAGAATTGAATATATTAAATGACACCTTTAAGCTGTTGAACCAGCCCTTTTAGTATCTTCTCTTCATCTCTTAGCTTCGCTAGCTCTGCCTCATCCTTGGCAATTCCTAGTTTGGCTTGTTCAATTTCTCGTCTTCTTAAAGCAACCCCATCCTTATAGGTGGCAATCTTTTTCTTCAACTTATCCCGAGCTGCTTTGCCAGCCTCCCAGCATGTATTTTGGCAATTAACTTGGCCATCATACTCATCACTCCCATCACAGCAATCTGGCATTATCATATGTAGAGATCAAGACAAACGGTGATGAATTTAGGGTGCATCTAAGAGGTTCCAGGTACAATTTAATGAGCAGTTAAAGAAGTATAGTGTTCTTATTTGATTGCTTAGAAAAGCTACAATGCAATGCATGATGCTTTGTTTTGATTTATTCAAGAACAGAGATAGAACATAAAATGACACATAGCACATGTCTTTTATAAGGAAAGCAGAAGTAGGATGTAACTTGGTTGTGCATGGTAGATCTCCTAATGCCTGTTTGTTGTACAACTCAAGTATGTTAACCTTGCCTTAGCATAGTTCAAACGATACTATGAGCTTTGATTCCAGATGTTTCTCACAATGTTGAGAAGATTTACATACCAGACAGCTATAAAGGTAACATTGCATGCTTCTTAGGATTCACGAAGAAGCCAATATGTTAAGAAGATGACTAAAGTTGGCTCTTAAGAACTAGACTCATGCGTAACACTTAACAGAGATATAAATAGGTAATAAACGGAATCCTATGCTTTCCATGATTCTGTTTTCTTTTGGGATATCATCAATGGAGGGTCAAGGTGAAGAACATGATTCATCAAGGCAAAAGCTGGAAAGCAAGCAATAAACGGAGTAAATGACAATGGTGAGAGAAGTGCCTAAAAACAAATTTACCACAAACACCATCATTGACCCTAGAAGAGAATATGAAAATGGGAGTATGATCAGCATTCCGGCAATAGAATTTGCCACCGGGGCATGCTGATGTACCTATAACCATTAGAGAAGTGATGAGCACAGTATTAAAATGAAGGAAAATAATGAGCAAAAGGGTATAGCAAAAAGAGAGAGAAACCCTTTTTTATTTTTCAAATATAAAAAAACAGAGAGAGAAACCAGGCTCGTCAGAGGCATCATCAGGGCAATCACAGAAGTCATCGTTGAGCTGCGCTTTAGAGAATTTCTTGGATCCATCTTTACATCTTATGAAATCTGATGATACTCTGTAATAATTATCATCTGATCACATTACATACACACAACAGATACATTAGTCAGTACAGGAAATTATACAAAAAAAATGGACAGTAAACACGAAGACGAAGAAGAAAGAGACCTTGAGGAGAGATTCCATAAAAAGGGTCAATTGGAATTGCTGATCTAACCGTAATTCTAGACGTATTCAACAACAAGAACAGCATTCCCAGCAGGAAACCACTAACATCGACTCTCATTCTTCTTCTTTTTCTTTCTCCTCCTCCGGAGCAAAAAATGAGAGAAGTAATTTACGCATGAAGTCCTACTAACGTTATATTGTGGTTCCAACACGACGCCGTAGACAGAGAATCAGGTCAAAACGACGTCGGTGGACTAGAAAGAAAATATCTTTAAAACAATATAATAATAATATAAGGTATCGTTATCTATCTTCTTCATCCTCCATTGCAGTGGAGAAGAAGAAAATGGAGGGAATGTGCTTCTCACTCTCTCTTCCTTCTTTTTCCGTCCCTTCTTCTTCTTTTTCTCGTTCAAACCACCACCACCACCAAAGCCGGAGCAATTACCTTCAATTCCTCGTGACTTTTTCTACTTCCTCTCTCGTCAGTGTTTGGCCCAATTACCACTCTCGCCCTTTTCTGTCACTTCCAACTTCAGCAGCACCAGCATCAGCTTCGGTCCTCCATTTCTCTGCTAAAGATAAGAAAGAAGCTAACGAAGAAGAAGAAGGAGCAACAGTTATGCCCAAACTTGATAAAGCTGGTCGCTTTTGTAGCCCCAGAGCTGCACGTGAACTCTCTCTGTATTGACTCTCTCTTTTTTCTTCCAAAGTCTATGCTTTCTTTTCTGGGACTCTTGTTTTGTTATCGGTTTTTCTTTTTTAACCGGATTAAACTATGCTAGACTAGATTCTAGTTGCATGCATTGTCTCATATAATCTGCTGGTTTGTTTGCATATACTCCAAGATTGATCGTATATGCCGCATGTTTAGAAGGGTCTGACCCAGTTCGACTTTTCGAGAAACGGATAAACGCAAGAAGAGGTAAAAATCAATCCATTTCTTGCTTAAACATTTCAATTCCCAGATTTATGGATTTTTTTTTCTTTGTTAATCAGAACCTGGATATGAGTTTGATAAAGCTTCTTTGTTGGAATACAATCACATGAGCTTTGGAGGACCACCTGTCACTACTCAAACCATTGAAGAAGCTAATGACCTTGTACGCACTGATGAACAAGAGTCCGCCATTGGTAATTCCAATAGCCTTTCCTCTTGTTTCACATCTCAGCATCTGTTTAGTGAACGTAACTGTTGGATCAACTTCAACCCCATTTGATAGGCAATCGACACCTATTTGAGTATTCTTCTTCTTCATTCTTTGTTGCCCTTGTAAATGCTTGCTTTTGTAATGCTCTACCTACTTGTGTTCATGATCCTTTAACTGTTTCTGGTTTCTGAATCACCTTTTTCATCTTTTCTCTGATTCAGAAGCCGAAGTCCTTTCGGCTCCTCCAAAGTTGGTATACAGCAAACTACTCCTGCGGTAATTTCTGTGTCAAGTCTTGTAATGTATGCACTGACGCATTTATCCTGCAAGTTGAAAACATTTGATGGGAGAGGGACACAGACTTCAATGTTTACATATTCAATCTAATTCATTTCTTTGATCTTTCCTGGCAGTTTCACTAGGAAACTTTTGGTAGCAACTGTGGATAAGTGGGATAGCCATGTCCTTGTCATAGACAAAGTTGCTCCTCCAGAATGGAAGGTTCTGATCTATGCTTCCAACTCAATTTCCTTGTTTAGTTAGCCCTTGAGCTGTTCTCTATTTCTCGTAAACTCACCATGCCTAATGCTCGCTGATATAGTGCAATGAGGAAGCACATTCTGGTGTTTTCTTACTTCATTCTATCGATGGACATAATTAGCTTACAAGTTCAATGATTGGATATCAATGTAGAACGAGCCAACAGGCAGAATTTTGGAGCTTTGTATCCTCCACTTGGCTATGTCAGAAATTGCAGTTCTCGGAACACGTCACCAGATTGTCATCAACGAGGTAGTTTTGCCGTCCCCCAGTCAAAAATTATTAACTTAGATTCACTTGTTTAGCTCAGGCATTGGGGGTCACTAAATTCCTGTTAGGTTCTTTTTGTTAGTTATGGTCGTTTTTGTTTTGCTGGTATGGATTGCTTGATTGATTGAGAAATGTACTTTTGAGGTGCATGAAGGCTGTTGATCTAGCTAAAAGGTTCTGTGATGGCTCAGCACCCCGCATTATTAATGGATGTCTTAGAACTTTTGTGAAGGATGAGATGAGTGTGGGGATGGCTCGTGCGAGAGTGGATCTGTAAGTGAAGTTTCCACCTTGTTTTCGAGACAAGACTTAACAGCAGAACATGCAGGAAGGCCGACCGAGAATTTCAGAACAAGTAAAAGACACTGAAGTTAAAGACAATTCATGATGGTAAAGTTTGCCCAGTGGCGTTTGTTCTGAGCAGATTGGGCGTTTTATATATCAGATTTTTTTGGTAATTGAGAAAAGAGAAAGAGAGGAGCTTCTTGTTTCTGTTGTTATATATGAATTCGCACATATTGTACTAAACATTGATTTCTACTAAACATTTGATATGAAATTGGTAAACTCATTCATTTGTTATTAGCAGCAGCAGTGGCTGTGTAATGCTAAAAGGAAACACTGGTTGCTTATGCACACAACAGTCTTATCTATAGTAATACAATTCCAGATGATTTTGTAATGAAATTGGGCCTGAAAATATTCATTCATACCATTCCTGGGGACGCCATTTCCCCACATCTCATCGAGTAGACTTGCAGATAGATTTACATACTCATCACCTAATAGTTAACAGTTGACTTGATTGCATCGAGTATCTGCAACCATACCACCACAAAAAAAAGGAGTATAAACCATCATTTGATCCTCTTACCATCTTCTTCAACACTAGATTCTAGTAGCTGTTTGTTAAGTGAATCTTTACCTTGTTCTTGGTGGGCACATAGAACGGCTCAAAAACCAGAGGGAACGGAGTGTCAAGACCGCATACTCTCGCCACCGGGGCTTCTAACTGCATTACATTGACCACATTCGATTTTCTTTTTTATTAACCAAATAAAAGCAGCAAGCCACAAAGGAATTAAGACCTGCAAAAAATTACTTACCCTTAAGAAGCAGCGTTCAACAATGGAAGCAGAGATTTCAGCACCAAAACCTCCAGTAACTGGAGCTTCATGACTAACCTACACCAACAAAATAAACTGTTAGCAAATTAGATTCAACCTGTTTTAGAGGAAAACACACCATTTAAAGATCCATTAAATTTACAAGTAGTCTTCCAGTCTTCTTCACTGAAGCCTCAACTGTTTCTTTATCCCAAGGTATTAGAGTTTTGAGGTCTATTAATTCACACGAGATCCCTTCCTGCATATGGACAACAAAATCTAGATTTACTGCTGCCTAAAGGGTAAGTCAGCAAACTCTTCTCTTTTTTTTCACATATTGCCTAATTTCCCAGACAGAAATTTTCATGAATCAGACTATAAGAAATCGTTGCTTCATTCCTGAACTCACTTACCTTCTCAGCATCAATACAGGCCTGCTCCATGACTGAAAGTTGTGCTCCCCAACCCACAAGCGTTATATCACTTCCTTCTCTTAACACCTGAGTATTTCACCATCAGCATTCTTTTGGATGTACGAATTTGAATTAATCAACTGCTAATAAGGTGAGAAGTTGCATACCTCTGCCTCTGATAAAGGCAACATATAGTCATCTTCGGCAACCTCTTCTACAGCCAAACGATAAAGCCACTATCCAAGACATAAAGATGAAAAAAAAACTCAGTAGTTAATTGGTTATGCAAAAACTTTCGTTAGCCCAGGAAGAAAGTACCTTTGGTTCAAAAAAGATAACAGGATTTGGATCACGTATGGATGACAATAATAACCCCTTTGCTTCCCGTGGACTTCGAGGGATAACCACCTGTTGGAAAGCTACTAGTTAGAGTTGTTATTCATGGACAACAAGCATGGACTGCCTTGAAATAAATCTAGCAGCATTGAACAATCTAAGGAGAACAGAAAGTATCTTCACCCTTCGTTACATTTTACAAATGGGAGAAGATGAAAAGAAAACCATAGACACTACCTCTAAAACAAGACAAAAGGATGTGGGAAGGCCACCATTATAATCTCACTTCAAGAAGTGCCTTAACTTAGAGGAGCCCATCAATGATGTTTAGCCTTTTATAAAAAGGAAGGGGGTTGCTACTACTAGAATGGGATGAGACAGAGTAAAAGAAGTGTAAATGAAATATCACCTTACAGAAGAAGTGCTTGTGCACATGTTCTAGTTCTACTTCAGCATCAGGTGCGAATCATAAATACATCATAAGAAATGCTTGTGCAACTTTCAAAAGAAATAAAAATCGGTCATATATATCTCTTCAGGATCTCAAAGTCCAAGCACTTCAAGCAATGCACAGTACGCCTGGGCCAGTTTGGGACAGTTCCACAAAGCAAAATAAGTTTCAAAATGGTCTTAAGCAGAAGACAGATGAAAACTATGGATGGAGAAAAAACCTTCTTTTAGAAAGAAGAAAGAAAATCATCTACCTAAGGGAAAGGACTTTTACTTTGATACCAGGAACATGACAAAAGAAAGCTTCAGGTGACTGTGAATGATAATGTCCACCATGGCCTACAGCTCCATAAGGTGTTCTTATGGTTAAACCTAGAATGTTAAATTAGAACTAGTCATACAAAAAGTGCAAAAAAGTGTAAGTAACAAGTAGAAAAGAAAGAGAATCTTCTAATAATAATTATTTGAGCAAATAAAAGCTAGACACCTCCACAGTTGAATTGATTTCCACTGCGATATCTGAACTTTGCAGCTTCATTGACAATCTATAAAGTGGAAATTCTGTCAAAAAAAAAAAGAAGGGACTTTGGGGAAAGATAAGCTAGAAACAGCACATGCTTGCCTGATCAAATGCAGGGAATATGTAATCAGCAAACTGAATTTCTGCTATTGCTCGATTACCCTATCAAGCAAGATTAGAAAACAAATTAAAGGAAATCGATACTGCATATGGAGCAAGAACTTAGTTCTCATTACAGAGAAAAAAGCCAATGAATCTATAGATAGATATGGCTGGAGCTCTTCAGAGAGAAAAGGTATCAGAAACTTAGTAGCTGAGCATACAAGTTTTAGAAAAATACAAAATTGCTCACCATTGCTGCCAGGCCAATGCCAAATCCCACAATTCCCTGTGAAATATGTCAGACGTACATTTAGGCACTTGAAAACAGAAGGAAAGAGTTCTGGTAAAACATACAAAAAAATTTAGTTAATGCTCCTCATGGCATGCAAGTTAACATCAAAATAGTGTACATATAGTGAAAATCCTAACTGTGAAACCTTCGTAGTAGAAAAACACAAGAGCATTGGATTCTCTAACCTCTAAAAAAGAAAATTTATCTACAGAACATTCCACCAAAATACCTGCTCGCATAGTGGGGTATTAAACACTCTACTTTTACCGTATCGTTCTGCCAAGCCTGTTGTGCAACGAAACACCCCACCAAAGCTCACATCTTCTCCAAATACATAAGAACTGTGAGGCAATAACAATGAGAAGTAGCAACACAAAGTTAACAAGTCGATATAAATCAATGGTATATAAGACAAGAGTAGTAAAGTGCGATCAAAGTTTGTGCTGGAATAGATTTCTTCATTAGTAAAGGAAGATTTTTATTCTAACAAGGACCAAAGATAAAATCTTTATTAATATAAAACATGAGTCATGGTGTAAGGAGTAGTGTTGCAGGAAAGTACTAAAAAGCATCTCAATGTCGCCACAAGAAATCGGAAGTAGAAGGGAAATGAAGAAGTGGGCATTGGGGGAAAGTTACCGAGGATCGGTATCCATGGCAATATGGAGAGCTTGATTGATGGCAGAGCAGAGGTTGAGTGACTTCTTCCCATCTTGTTCTAGGTGGGTTGAGAGCTCTCTCTTATTCTGGCTGCAGATTGAAAGGAGCAATCTTTTTGCGTATCTTGTGAAACCGATTGCCATGTAAGTGCCAAGCAGACTTGGAAGATTAACAGAGAAGGATGAGCTAATAGATTTGTGATTCAAGATTTGAAGGACAGGCAGACAAAGAAGATTGGAACATGAGATGATTTAGCATCACATTCACAAGAAGAAATAATTCAGATTAGAACCAAGACAATCACATGGCCAATTTAACTAATATGAAATTATGAATACAATATTGCTGATTTGATTTTTTTCAGGATAGGATCAAAGATACAATAATTGGATTTTATAACTGTCTTGTCCAACTACCACCACCAACATTGAGATGGAATTGGGCCGAATTGGGTTAGACTGGGCCCTCCTTTGATTCAAAAAGGGTTGGTAATTAGGCCCAAGTATGGTCCAGCCAGGCTTGAAGTTAACGGAAAAGATCCAAGTTAACCAGGTTGACAAAATGACGTTAACGACTTCATTTTAAAATTTTCTTTAAAAAATAACAAGTCAAGTCATACTAGAGATAGCAAGGTCAGGTTAGCCCGACCTATTGTCATCTCTAAATTTAAATTTGATTCAAAATTATTCTGGGTCCAACCAAGTTTGATATTCATAACTAGATCTTTACTTCTATTAGGTACCAAATTTTGACCCTCAAGGGGTGTGGCTTGATGGTTGAGAGCGGGGTTTAGTTTCAGTTAGGTCCCAGGTTCGATTCCATGCTAGCCCCTCTTGTAAGAGCCTGGGGCAGCCGGGGTTTTACCTGTAGGTGGAGAACTAATTGGGCCCTCAATGATAGAGTGCGTCCGCTTGGCCCGCCTGTGGGGTGGTGTGCTAGTTGGGTCTTCGAAGAAGTGTGCCCGCTTGGCCCGCCTGCGGGGTTTCCTCGAATCCAAAAAAAAAAAGTACCAAATTTTGATTAAATTAAACTATATTTGAAAATATACAAAATTTAATATTTTAATTTATAATACCAAATTATGATTAATTATTGAAAATGTTAATTTTAAAATTAGTTGAATTTCAAACCAACTAAACTCAAAAACTTAACTTAGGATATACTTGGTCCGCTGGGGGAATGATAATAAAAATTATAATAAATATAGTAAAAAATAGAAATAGATATGAGTTCCATTCCTTACTATATTAGGAGGTATGAAGTATTGCCCAAAAGGGGATATAAAAACAATGTTCGTATAATCATAATATATTATCAATCATTTTTTTCATTTCTTACTTGTTTCTTTCTTTCCGTACCAACTAATTAAGCACCCCCTTAAATCTTATATCTCGATCAACTCCGATTTGGACTAAATTGCCAACACTACTATCATATCAAAAGAAAAAAATATTTAGCTATTATTTTTATGACTTTTTTTAGAGTTGACAACGCCTTTAATTCCACCTAATCAAATTGGTTATATCAATTCAAGTTTAAGGATTGTTTCAATGATTTAATTCATATTTATTTAAGTTTTTAATCAAATATAACTAACTATTCATATTTGAGCCTAATTCAAAATTTAGTTATTTTAATTTTAATTTGTTAATCTTAACCAAAATTAAATTGATTATGAGTCCTAACTTTCCAACTTTCATAACCATCAAAACATATTCTAATATACTTTAAACCATCAATTATTTTAGATAATATTAATTTTGATAGTTACAAAAGTCATTAAAATGAAGATATGTAGTTAGATTTTATACCATCTTATTCTTACTCATTTTAAATTATTTATATAAGAGTAATTTTGAATGATATTAATTTTAATGATTATACAAAATACTAAAATAAGGATTATATAGTTGGATATTATATTATTGTTATAATAGTTATCAAAAGAACATTTAAAATTTATCATTTTAGTATATCTTATAATTATTATTGTTAATATTAAATTATTAAAATTTTTCTATTACATTAATAACTCATTAATTACTCAAGTAAATAATTATTTAATTAATCAATAATTATATAAAATTTTGCATTTTTCTATCGGTATGGGGTGAAAGTGATGAGCCAAAGTTACCCTCTTCTTATGGTTGAACCAACAGCTTCAAATAAAACTTAAGAAGAAGGAGATGACGACGATGATTATGAAAAAGAAGAAGGAGACAAAGAAAATGTAAGTTTTTGGGTTCTTAATAATCAACCATCAAAGACATAAATCATACATAAATTATGAATCATACGTAAATCATTCGTGCCCATTCAAATCTTGAATATTATAATAATCACATAGATGAAGAAAATAAATCACTTACCTTGAGCAGAATTCGTCATGATGTGGAGAGAAATCTTTCAGCAATCACTAGCTAGTTGCTCCCTCTTAACCCTCTTTTTGTGACAGATGACTTGATGGATAGCCCAATGCATAAATACCTACATTTAGTACTTGTTTTTTGTCTGTACTTAATTAGAGTAGAGGGAGGACTAATTTATATAAAATTCTTTGTTGACATTAAATCTTGTACGTCCATCAAGTATTACATTCACGGTCAAGATTTAATATACTATTAAATTAAAAAAAATAAACCAAGTTTCATACGGGCCTATAAAACATATGGGTCACAACATCAAGCCATGTATTTCTTACATTCTCCCACTTGGTCAAATGTTTCATCATTATATTTAATAGTATAACATAAGGCTAGCAAAATTAAATTTTATAGACCGTTAACATCATAAGTATCTCAACACATTAAATCACATAATGTGGGTTATGGCGGTCATACACAGTATAGTCATATACTTCCTTCAATGTACCGCTATATTAAGAATTTATTATGTTTAGGTTCATAAATTGTATATAAACAACATACAGTCCATATAATTGTTATGAAAATACATAAAAAATTCTTATTTAAACAATCATGTATACATAAACATAATGAATAAGAAGTATAAAATTCAGAAACATATTATTATTGAGCTCAAAAGTATGAAAACATCATCATCAAACATTATTATCAATCATCGATACAACCAAAACCCATCTTAAGCACATGTTCTTTAAATGTCTTTGGTTGTAAACCCATAGTAAAAGGATCTGCTACTATCTATCCTAATATGTTCTATATGCACTATTTGTTTATGAATCTCCTCTTTAACAACAAAATATTTTAATTCCTTTGCGCCTCTAGAGTATTTGTCATTTTTGGATAATAAAATTGCTGCAGAATTATCACAATAAATTTTCAGGAGCTTGCTTACTGTCTCGACAACTCCAAGCTTTGAAATAAAGTTCCGCTGCCATAATGCATGAATTGTAGCCACATAACAAGCTATAAATTCCGCTTCCATAGTAGATGAAGCAATGACAGATTGTTTGACACTTTTCCACGAGATTGCTCCTTTAGCCGATAGGAATAAATAGCCAAATGTTGACTTTCTACTATCAACACATCCGACAAAATCTAAATCTAAATATCCAATCACTTCTAAATGATCATACTGCTTATAAGCGAGCATGTAATCATTTATTTCTTGAAGGTATCTCAACACTTTCTTTACAGCCTTCCAATGATTAATACCAGGATTACTTTGATATCTACCCAGTATCCCTACTGTAAAACTGATGTCGGGTCTAATACAGGTTTGTAGGTACATAAATCTCACATCAATTGGGGAGGAGAACGAAGCACTCCTTATAAGGGTGTAGATACCTTCTTCTGACAAACGCGTTTTCCATGCCCTAACACACCAGATCCCATCATAACTCCGAAGTTAAACGTGCTTCGGCAAGAGTAGTACTAGGATGGGTGACCTCCTGGGAAGTCCTATGGGAGTAATGTCCTAAAGCGACCTACACGCTAGAAAAGCAAAACCATGAGGGTGTGGACCACGAGCCACTTAAAAAGGCCCAAAGTGTGTGGACCACAAGCCACTTAAAAAGACCCAAAGGGTGTGGACCACGAACCACTTAAAAAGGTCCAAAGTGGATAATATCTACAAACGGGTGGTTGGGCTGTTACAATTAGTATTAGAGCCAGTACCTGGGCCGATGGGCCAGCGAGGACGTTGGGCCTCCACGAGGGAGGAGAGAATTCCACATCGATTGGGGAGGATAACAAAGCACTCCTTATAAGGGTATGGATACCTTCCCCTTACAGATGCGTTTTTCATACCCTAACGCACCAGATCTCATCAGAACTCCAAAGTTAAACGTGCTTAGGCAAGAGTAGTACCAGGATGGGTGACCTCCTGGGAAATCCTACAGAAGTTGTGTCCTAAAGCGGCCTACACGCTGGAAAAGTAAAACCGCGAGGGTGTGGATCAAGAGCCACTTAAAAAGACCCAAAGGGTGTGGCCCACGAGTCATTTAAAAAGGCCCAAAGTGGGCAATATCTGCAAGCGGGTGGTCTGGGTTGTTACAAAACTGTCCACAACAGAAACGTATAGAATTGTTTCCATTTCCTTACGTTCCACGTCATTTTTTGGACATTGTATAATACTAAACTTATCTCCCTTTTGAATAGAGACTATACCTATTTAGCATTTGCTCATGTTAAATTTCTCAAGAATTTCTCAATATAGGCTTTCTGAGACAATCCTAACAAACCTTCTGATCTCTTACAAGATATTGAAATTTCAGTCACATAGGATGCCTCTCTCATATCTTTCATTTCAAAATTCTTAGAAAGAAATTATTTAGTCTTATGCAACAAACCTAAGTCATTAGCAGCAAGCAAAATGTCATTAACATACAAAACTAGAAATATAACTTAACCTGTAACAGCCCAGATCACCCGCTCACAGATATTGTCCGCTTTAGGCCTTGGCCCAGCCAAGCCCTCACGATTTTGTTTTTCCCGAGAACTTCCCAGGAGGTCACCCATCCTGGTACTACTCTTGTCCTAGCACATTTAACTTCGGAGTTCTGATGGGATCCGGTGTGTTAGGGCATGGAAAACATGTCTGTAAGGAAGAGGTATCCGTACCCTTATAAGGCGTACTTCGTTCCCCTCTCTAACTGGTGTGGGATCTCACACTCTCCAATCCCTTAGGGCCCTGCCCTTTTTGAAGTCCAGCCTAGCTGACACAACGGTTCAGGTACCGGCTCTGTTACCACTTGTAGCAGCTCAAATCACCCGCTCACAGATATTGTCCGCTTTGGGCTTTGGCCCAGCCAAACCTTCACGGTTTTTCTTTTCCCGAGAACTTCCCAGGAGTTCACCCATCCAGGTACTACTCTTGCCCTAGCACATTTAACTTTGGAGTTCTGATGGGATCCGGTGTGTTAGGGCATGAAAAACGCGTCTACAAAGGGAAGGTATTCGTATCCTTATAAGGCGTACTTTGTTCCCCTCTCCAACCGAGATGGGATCTTACATAACCTCACTGATCTTCCGGTAAATACACCGATGAACAGTGATATCCTCAAAACCGAAAGAAGTAATGGTATTATTGAACTTAATATACCATTGCATGCAAGCTTGTTTAAGTCCATATATTAACCTCTTTAACTTACACATCATACTTTCTTTACTTTTAATAGAATTACATTCAGGTTGATCAATGCAAACTTCCTCCTCAATATCCCAATTCAAAAAGGTTGTTTTCACATCCATCTGATGTAACTCTCTCATGTAAATAAACCATTTGGTATAGATTTAAATAAACCTGTAATGGTTTGAAGGTTGGCTATTTTTGATGAGTGGTTTATTTGTAAGAGTCAGATTATGATTATGGCATTGATAATGATCTTGTTTCATTTTCACAAGCCATAAGTAGTGATATGTCTGAAAGATGGATTGATACAATAAAAGAAGAGTTTAAATCAATGGCTGAAAACAATATCTGAGATCTTGCCAGAAGGTTCTAAACGAGTTGGTTATAAATGGATCTTTAAGACCAAGCGCAACTTAAATGATAATGTTAAAGATATAAAGCTAGACTTGTTGCAAAGGTTACACTCAAAAAGATGACATTGATTATAAGGAGATTTTTTCACTTATCGTAAAGAAGATTCATTGAGAATAATTTTAGTATTAGTGGTGGTGGTAAGTTAGGTTCTTCATGGGGTGCTTCATTATTTAAATGTTTTCCTTGATTATTTTGATCTTCTAAAGCAGGAACAACATTTGTTGTAGTTATGGGTTTAAGAACATTTATGGGTAATGGAATATCAACCCTTATTTCATCAATATCCACAACTTGAGCTTTAGCACTCTCACTAACTTCACCATTCTCTAAAAATTTGGCATTGGCCGTTACGACAATTTTAGAACTATGGTTCGGATAGTAAAAACTGTACCCTTTGGATTTCTCTGGCTAACCAATAAAGTAACCACTAACTGTTCGAGAATCCAATTTTCTTTCATGTGGATTATAGATACGTGCTTCTGCTGAACAACCCCTGTTGGAACCCGTTACCGGATGTCCAACCTCTTACGAAAAATCAAACTGGAATCCGAATCCGCGTTGGAAACCTTAGACTAATCCGAAAAACCCGATATAATTTTTTTTTATTCACCTT
>JAOTBA010000005.1:34239274-34252464 GCA_025629845.1 Erythroxylum squamatum
CAAATTAGTCCCTATAATTTTTTATTTTTGCGGAATCACCCGGAATTTTCCGGTTTATGCGGTTCCGGCCGGTACCGACCGAAAACGGCCGGTACCGTCCGGATTTGGCACCCGGTATATTAGCAAGCGTTCCGGTACCGGCCGGAGGCCAACGAAACTCATATCATTGATTATTAGTAATAAAATATTTATTATTATTCTAAAAACTTTGAAAATAAAAGGGGGGGAAGGATAGCTAGGAGGGAGGGAGGGAAATTTTGAAAATTTTGCAGAAAAGTCCCCCAATTTTTTAAAATTTTCGATACCGGTCGGGGAAATTTTGAAATTTTTGAAAATTTTCCAAAAAAGTCCCCCAATTTTTTAAAATTTTTGGTACCGGCCGATATTTGGCCGGTATTTTGAATACCGACCGGTATAGCCGAAATTGGCCGGTACAGACCGGTATTTTTGGCCGGTACCGAAGATGAGATCCGGGTACCGTTTTTCGGCTGGTACGGAATGGATTTCAAAACGTTGACCTCAAGTCCATATCACAATCATACAATTCTCAACATTTTAAAAACATGATCGAGATCAAAGCTCTCGTAGTTCATTAAGAAAAAGAGATTTACAATCCCAAAGATGTTTACAAGATCACACTTTTAAACTCTTTCGAAAAATACTTTACAACATATATACAAACAACTAAGCCAATTTTAAGCAAACACGTACGTAAGAAAGATAAATCAAATACAATGGCACCCGACAATACAACTAATCTTATGGTGGAGTCCTAATTACTGTAGCACCTGTACGCATACCTGGGGTGGTTTGTTTAAAAACATAAAAATAAGGGCGAGCTAAACGAGCTCAGTGAGTGTAATTAGTTTACTAAAAGTTAACTTTTTATAACAGCATGACTGAAATATTCTCATACAATCATAAAGCTCATGGTAAAATAATTGTCATAACAATTCACTCGTGCATCATAAAATCTGGTAATTCAATAACATATCGTAAAACACAACTTCATTTTTCTGAAATTACTATTTCAAAATGTCTTTTTGAAATTAAACTCATAATATAAGAGTTTTCTATTTTCCATTTCCTTTTTTCTTAATCAATAAATAGTGGTAACAATAAGTTTTCTGAAAACTTTTATACTACAAATAAGCCAATCACTAGAATTAGTACAATATGGTGCCTCTCAAATTACTTTCAAAAATAAATAGTGGCGACATTATTATTTATTGTCATGAACTTCTTATACAATATAACCCACCAAAAACTTTTTTACACTATAGTACCCTTAGGCATAAGGTCATGGAGTTGGTTCTGTATCGCTTGCCCATAACTGGTTAATCACTAGTTACGGAGCTGGTTCTACATCGCTTACCCGTAATAGGTTAACCACTATAGATTGGTAGTTACGAAGCTAGTTTTGCATCGCTTACCCATTACTGGTTAACTAATATTTACAGAGCTGGTTCTACATCGCTTACCCGTAATAGGTTAACCGCCATAAATATACCAGTATAATAACATATATAAAGCCTAGTGGTGTACTATAAGCAAAAGCAACTCTTACGTTTACGAATCATCTTATTTTCTAAATCAAGTATGGGAGGATTCATAATTAAATTATTTCAATGTAACTCCTAATCATATAAAATTCAACTTTCAAATTAAAATTCATATATTTGCCAAATGATACAATTATGCTAGCAATATTCACTTGTAAAATATCATTTGCATAAAACTCAGCATAAATATTCATTTCATGATCAAATGAAAACCATTTGCATAAACTCAATTTAAAGTACACTCACAACTTGCTAGTCTCCATAAATAGATACCATTTGCATAAAATCAATTTAAAGAATACTCATATGTTATCAATTCTTTTGCGAAGAATTTAGTCATATAAAACAATTAAAATACACTCATAGTTTTGCGAACTTGTCTCCGAGTACATTCACGCATTCGGTGCCTCTCCTTTATCTACACAAAGCACATTTCTTTTGAGCATTTATTTCTAAATTAGGAAATAAGGATTTAAAACTATATATTTGGTTTAACCTAATTTGAGATTTGTATCTGATCGTGTAACACGTACGTTAATTATATTTCTGCTTACTTCCGTAAGCTAACCTATTGGTCACCATTTCCTAATCTAACTTCAAAAGTCACTTAAATACCATATTTTATTCATTCTAACTTACGAATTTCTTCAAAACACAATCTCACCCAATTTAATTCACTATATCACAATCATGCCTGATGAGTCACAGTTATGACCCATGTCCAGAATCCATACCTCCATTTGTTCCTTAATTTTCACATAGCAAACGATCAAATTAGGTTTTGAGGTCTTCTAAACATTTGTTCCCCTATGTCTCTAATTTCTATATCATCAAAAATCATGCCATTTCAACTTCTAAATCATGAAAATGTACCATATATCACAAGCCATTTCAACAAAGGGGTAGTATCAAGTTACCATTTTCAATCTCAAATTTCAATATCATTCATCCTGAATTAGGTCTAGGTTTCTTTTAGAGAGTTTTAGTAATATGTATTAGGTTTAAGCTCCAATTGTAATCACCCAATTTGGAGGTAAGTAGGTCGAGTTATAGCCAAAAAACTTGGGACTTGGTTCTGTCTAATTTTGTTGAGGCTGGGCGCCGTTGTTTGGATCCATGAGTTTGGTTGACCTTAGCTAGGAAATACCTGCAAAACAGTAGAAGGCGCACCGGGGGTTGATTGCCGGTAGGCCCCTCCGACGCTCAAGTTAGTCCTTCTGTAAGGGTTCTGGTGGCTATGAATAGAGAATATTAGGATTCTAATGTCATACCTGCTTCATGAAGAAGTAGTGAACTTATATAGTGGATACCTACCGGATTTAGGTCACTATCTGTGAATGGGCCGATCGGCTCACGTGCCGTTCTATGCCTGGACCTGGGCCTAGCACGACCGACCCAACCAAATATAATTAATTAATTATCTATTTTTCTCTTTTTTAACAATTAAATATAATTAATTAAAATATATTAAAATTTGAAGTTTTATTTCTTTTAGCAAAACAATATTGTGATCAAATTGTCTTCTTTTTTTTGTGCAAATCAAATTGTATTCTGAAGACACTATTTGGTCGATGATATGTTGATGAAAATAAATGCTAGAACATTTTTTTTCTTCAAGAACTATTGAAAAGGAAATGTCATTATATACTTGATTTTAAATATTATGTCATCATAAATAGGCGCATAAATTAAATATAATTAATTAAAATATATTAAAATTTGGTGTAAAACAAAAATTTAACAAATTTTTATTTCTCAATATTTTTAACAAACTAACTACTATCAATGTTAACGGTAATAATTCTTTCGTCCTAACCAATCATTATAATTATAACGATTATATATATTTGCATTTCTTACTATATTCATTCTTAATGAAATTATCATTGCCTCATATAAACCAAGCACCGTCTTAATTTGTATACCACCTTTAGATAGAGGATTGAAGACCTCAACCGACAAACTTATGACAATTATTATGGAAAATTCGATCATGCTTTTCTGGTCAACTCTCAATCCTAATTGATGAATTGATTGATGACGAGTAAGATGAAGCGGAAAATTAAAGGCAATGTTTTTTCAGACGAACGGCTTAGTGAAACTTCTCAATCTCACACAAAAAGGAAACCCGGTAAAACAACTAGGAATCCAAAGTTTAAAGCAGCTCTAAGATTGCCTTGTCGCCTAAATTAGTCCAAGTTGACATTCTTTTGGAATGTTAAAGCATCATTTCCCATCTTGAGTAACTCAAAAGGACGAAGCTTTGAGTTACCTCGGACAAAAACTGTTACTGACAATTCCCATCCTTAATTACTTTTTCATTCTTGACTCTTGAGAAGTGAGTTTTTAAATCTATTTCGAAGGTAGGTTCGGTTTGTTAAGTTATTTATTAAAACCAAAAATACATATTATTTGTTATATAATTATGATAAATCGTAAAAAGTCAAACTGCGGAGGATCTTCTCCATTTAATTAGATAGAAATTAGAATTAGATTTAGACGTGTAAAATCTTTCAAACTTTTTTAATAAAATGAGTTAATTAAATAAAAATTACAATTAGACTTTTGTAATTAAAAATTGATAATTATATTTCTAGTATGTATCAAATAAATTCTTATAAATACATAATAATTCATAAAAATATATTTTAAATAAATTACTTAATAAACAAAATCAAATAATCAATTTAATTCAATACATATTAGAAAGACCTAACTTACTCCTAAAAGATAACTGGGAGGTTTGCACACTATTATAAATTATTAAATACTCTTATACTTATCTGATGAGGGATTCCTGACACACACCCCTTAGCCCAGAGCAAGGCTAAACATCTAATGGGCATATTGGATAAAGGGACAAAACCGGGCACCACCCCAAACTATCGAGACAAGCAGTCTCTAATACCCTGTCAGAAAGGCCTAACTCACCCTCAAAAACTAGCTCAAAAAGGAAAAGTTTACACATAATTATAAATTATTAAATGCTCTCATACTTATCCGATGCGGGATTCATGAAAATATCTCCTTTTAAATATTGACGGTGTATCTTAAAGCAACCAGTAAGATTACTCCTTTATAATCTTCTTAGTCAAATGCAAAGAAAATATTACGTATAATTGATGACCATTGACTATAACCACATAGGGAGTCTTATGCAATAAAGTTTTTTAGTATTAATCATATTGATTTAATGCACCAATGTCTTCCACTTATTACTGTATTTAATGACTCTGCCTGAAACGAAAAGTAAGGAGGTTTCCATAACCTTTGCTTTTGGTACATATAAAAGAAGCTATGTCAAGACAACTACAGCTCAGAAATTTGTGGGCTTGGAGTTTTTTTTGGTTCAGAAACTTCTTGACATTGCTGAGCCATGTCTTCAACGACCAAATAATTCAATTACTTTTATAAGCTTATGAACCCAACATGTAGCTTTATGACGGTCTTGTCTACAATTCTGTCTGTCTGACCAAGCAACCTAGAATTAGAAACGCCAATCCCGCCATCAATCTCTCGTCCTTTTTACTCACCCACCTTTTATTTTTCCCTTTGTTTATGGTTTTTATTTTAGTAATTGATTTTGCATTTTCAATAATTAAAAAGCAAAGCACACTTTGATGCAACACAGAAAAGCTGTAACATTTCCTTCACTTTCTGGGACAACATCAAGCTCACAAATGTCTACCTCATTTAATATCAGAACAAAAAGAAAAAAGAAAAGAGAATCCTGTTCACAATGTGCTAATGATACACACCATGTGGAGTTGAACAGTAAAAAGACCTTATCCCATTATGTAGGTCTCATTTGTTCTTTCTTTTCTGCATAAACCATGCACAAATGGAGGGGGAAATGATAAAGGGTTAAGCAACTTGAATGTTAGAAGGACGAGTGGACCTTAGAAAAACAGAAGAAGCAGGACAAGGTCCGGGGTTCGAGTCCTATCCAACTCCATCTCTTGTTCGCTTTCGACTTCGTTAAGAATATAATAATGATAAACATGGAAAAGGAGAATAACCAGTACTCTAGCGGTCCTTGTTTGGTTGGGCAGCAGAAACTTTGCTTCCTCGTGACTTAAAGTTGTGAGCTTTTTCCTGCCATGAGAATGATAAAGCAGGGGAACCAGAACCAGAAAGCAAATCAAGTTAAACTAAATTATGCACTTGTTTATCTCTTTTCCATGGAAAATGTAAGCTAAAGTTATTGAAGAAGAAGATTTTGAATATCTACAAGGATGGGTGGGATTTGCGCACAGATTGCAATATGTTAGTCAATGCTCGGATTTCTTACCTGCATACACGAAAATACTGATTTCTTACAAGTTGCTACTCTTTTTAAAAAGAAAATGAAATGATATGCGACAAAATAGAAAGAAAAGGCGACCAAACATCCTTTGATCTGTTTGCATGCTGATATTATATTAAAGATACAGCTGAAACGAGGGAGGCAATTTGAATTTGGAATTGCAAATATGATATTTTGACTAATTTGGTAGATAAGTGTGCACAAAGACTTTATGGATCTCAGGTTTTCATAGTCTTTTGGTATGGTGGGCAATGCCGTAACTTTCACGTTGTTACCTTTATATATTATATACACATGAACTATTGGATGAAGAGAAGAGAAGAGAAGCAAGCATTAAATAGCTGTATTTGCCTATTTGGAACGAACCCGTGTTCCTATGAGAAGGGATAGGAGTTGCATATGAATGCTGCACATTCTTTTTTCTTGTTTTGGGACAGGAAAATAGAAGTAAATAAGACACAAGCAAGACTGCAAAAGATACAGGTATCGGGTGCTGGTAGGTACTAAGGTTGACGATTTGCTCAACTTATGACAATGCAGGTCTAGACTCTAGAAATCTTCTGTGAAGCAAATCAGTGCACCTGTATGATATGCTGTCAAGAAGGTATATTGCTCACCCACAAGTGCCGTGGTGGAGTGGCTGGGGCTCCTCCTCCCTTAATCAAGGTCTCGGTTTCGAGTCTTGAGCATGAAGCCGTACTTGTGAGAGAGAGCTTTGCTATCTATATGGTCAAACCCGGCTCGAATCTGGATTAGTCGATTGCCCGTGTGGCGTCAGATACCGGATGGTTTACCAAAAAAAAGAAGAAGATATATTGCTCTTTTGTTTAAATAAAACTATTACAGCACTAGATCATGTATATAGAAATGAAGGATAAACAGGTTTGTCTAGATTGATTGCAAATTTAAATGGAATGGTTCCAAAGTGGTCCAAAGCAAGAAATGACGGTATCACTATACTCTTTAAGGAGTACGTGACAAAAAGTTGTATAATTTGTCTAAAACAGGTTATCAGCTGCAAACTTGTTCATTTTCAAAAATCCAAAAAGATGCCAACTTCCTTGTAGAAGGAGTAGATTAGGCACTCTCTTGCTGATTGCAGATGAAAAAGTTATCAATCACAAAAGAACATTCACGGGTACAAGTAGTTAAAGAGTGTATATGCCAATTAGGGGGAAAAGGAGCGAGAAGAACAAGAGGGTTAGGACTAAAGAGTCGGAGTCAGAGGTCATTCCAATTATTCCACAGCCATAGCTATTCATTCATAGTAGTAGGAGAATAAAAGCAATAACATGATCAAAAAGTTTCTGTGGTTTACTCATTTCACATGGGAAGAGTGGAGAACAGCAATCATTGAATCAGCACCACACTATTTTTACCTTTAATCATTCACTCCTCTCCCAAGAATTCCTCCCCATGCAATGCAATACTTTAAGCTGCCCTCTCTCTAATCATACATCATCATCTTACTAAATGCAATTCCCCAGCCTTTCCCTCTGTATCTATCCCCTCTTTCCCTCTTATTAAAATTTAAACATTTCCTTATTCACTCCCTAACCTTTTTCTCTCGGATGGAGAAAGAACTCAACTTTAGCTCTTTTTTCCTTTGCACATTTTTAAGAACATAACTCACGCTTCTCACTTCCCGCCCAACAACCCACTCTACTCGACATGAACAAAGTTTCTGTCTTCACACTTCTCTTCACTGTCACACTCTCTCTTTTACCATCTCCTTCGCTCTGTTCTCCTCCAAATGACACGGAAACTCTCACCATTTTCCGCCGTCAGACTGACACTCACGGAAACCTCCTCGCCAACTGGACCGGCGTCGACGCCTGCTCCTTAACCGCCACTTGGGTCGGCGTCAAATGCTCAGCCGCTGGCAGAGTTGTTTCCCTCTCTCTCCCTTCTCTCTCTCTCCGGGGACCAATCACTGCTGTATCTCTTCTCGACCAACTTCGTCTTCTTGACCTCCACAACAATAGGTTAAATGGCACTATCTTTCCACTCACCAACTGCACCAACCTCAAGCTTCTTTACCTCTCCGGAAATGACCTTTCCGGCGAAATCCCACCAGAGATCTCCTCTCTTAAGCGCCTTCTCCGCATGGACTTGTCGGACAACAACATTCACGGCAAGATTCCACGTGAATTGACCAACTTGACCAGACTGCTCACTCTCCGACTACAAAACAATGAACTTTCCGGTGATATCCCCGATCTATCCACGTCACTTCATGATCTAAAAGAACTAAACTTGTCAAACAACGAGCTCTACGGACGCTTACCAAACAATCTGTTGAAGAAATTCACGGACCGGAGCTTTTCTGGCAACGAAGGTTTATGTGGATCGAGTCCATTGCGGGAGTGTTCATTCACAGGTACAATAATCACACCATCTTCATCACAAACCGTGCCATCGAATCCGAGCTCAATGCCACAAAATCCGGTCTTAGCCAAAGACAAGTCCCATAATAAAGGTCTAAGCACCGGTGCAATAGTCGCAATTGTGGTAGCAAACTGCGTGGCCTTGTTAGTAGTGACTTCATTTATAGTTGCTTATTACTGTTCAAGAGAACGAAGTAGTGCGAGCTCGAAAATGGGGAGCGAGAATGGGAAGAGGAGAAGTGGAAGTAGCTATGGAAGTGAGAAGAGAGTGTATGCTAACGGAGGTGGTGATAGTGACGGCACTACTGCGACGGACAAGAGTAAGCTTGTGTTTTACGATCGGAAGAATCAGTTCGAGCTGGAGGACTTATTACGTGCTTCGGCGGAGATGCTTGGCAAAGGGAGCTTAGGAACGGTATACAGGGCGGTCCTCGATGATGGGTGCACGGTGGCCGTGAAGAGGTTGAAGGATGCTAATCCCTGTCCGAGAAGAGAGTTCGAGCAGTACATGGATGTTATAGGCAAGCTTAAGCATTCTAACATTGTGAGACTAAGAGCTTTCTATTATGCTAAGGAAGAGAAGCTTCTTGTTTATGATTATCAGTCTAATGGGAGTTTGCACTCACTGCTTCACGGTTAGTGTCCTTCAATGGGTTCTTACGTTCTTTTTTTTTTTTCCGTTCTTAAATTTTCTTGTACTTTCGTATTTTGGTGTTTGATTATTAAAAAAAATGATTGAATTTTAGGTAATAGGGGACCAGGTAGAATTCCTCTGGATTGGACAACGAGGATCAGCTTGGTGTTAGGTGCTGCCAGGGGATTAGCTAAAATCCATGAGGAGTACGGTGCTGCAAAGATCCCCCATGGAAATGTGAAATCTTCTAATGTGCTACTTGACAAGAACGGCAATGCCTGTATTTCTGATTTTGGGTTGTCACTGCTTTTGAACCCTGCTCATGCCATAGCAAGACTTGGAGGATACAGGGCTCCTGAGCAAGCAGAGGTGAAGAAGCTCTCTCAGAAGGCCGATGTGTACAGTTTCGGAGTATTACTGTTAGAAGTTCTTACGGGCAGAGCTCCTTCACAGTATCCATCCCCAACCCGGCCTCGAATTGATGAAGAGGAACAGGCTGTGGATCTTCCCAAGTGGGTGAGGTCAGTTGTTAAGGAAGAGTGGACATCAGAAGTGTTTGATCAGGAGCTGCTGAGGTACAAGAACATTGAGGAGGAGCTTGTGTCTATGCTTCATGTAGCATTGGCTTGTGTCGTTCCACAGCCTGAGAAGAGGCCTACAATGGTGGAAGTTGTTAAGATGATTGAGGACATCGGGGTGGAGCAATCACCTCTTGGAGAGGACTACGATGAATCTCGTAATTCTCTTTCGCCGTCACTTGCCACCACTGAAGATGGGTTGGCTGGGTACTAATTTTAATGCCAACTCTGTGTTTAGTTACTCCGGTTGATCCATCCAGCTCTCATGGCACCATCTCATTGCTGGCTCTTTGGACTCTAATATTTGTTAGTCTTAATTGCTTTGCAGTTTCTCATCGTTGCAGGTGTGAAGATTCAGTCATCTCCAACACCAAATAGTTTCTATGCTTTGCCTAGATTTTCCTTTTATGTAATTCAGTTTCGGCTTGAATATGTTTCCAGATCAGTTGTTCATGTAGCGGTATTCTCTTGATAGCAAATGTAGGTATCTCCTCCCATGTCTAAACCATGAATAAAGAGTTCCTAACTGAGGAAGAACTTAAAGGCTGGACACAAGCCAATCTTCAAGCTCCAATGCCCATTTCGTATTGAGCAAAAGATGCAGAGATCCTTGGGAAGTTCTAAAACAGGAAGAATACAATCGAATAACTGAAGTCGCATTGCCATGTTAATGCTTACAGCCCTTATTTCATCTTTGTCCATTACTTTGCTTCTCCGGTGTCCTTCCATCCCATTCTTCACGACGTTGAGAGGTCATCTCCAACTTTCTAAAAGTGGAAGAAAGGTACGGCCACCAGAGAACATCTCAGATAAATTCTAACATTGGAATTGTTAATGCCAACATTTATTTCGAGATCTAAGAGGTGAAAATAATGATACTTCGTGAAACAGTCCAAGGTACTATGTGGCTTTCACTCAAATATAACTCAACAGTCATCCAAACAAATCTCCGTGATTCGTTTTCTTCAAGTCAAAAAGCATAAAGAGAACTCATTTATGTTAAAATTAACTTAATAGCCAATCAATCAATTATGTGTCTTATTCGCTTATGTAAAATCCAACTCATCGGAAATGATTATAATCCAATCAGAACCGTTGAATTGTTGGTAAGTACAAAGTTCGTAGAGAGTTCGTACCGGAATTGTATCCGTCTGAGATCATTCCGGCCGCGTGGAAGTGAAACAAAAGTTATGTGAACGCCAGGCTCCACTTGAGAAACCCACCTTTTAGGATCGCTTTCTTCGACAACACCACCGGAGGATTCGCGCGACACCTACTTTCGTTTACCGAGTTCGATGTTCCCTCTTCACTCAAGCTTGATATTCCCTTCAATCTCGCTTCCATCTCCTTTCCTCGTGTTCTCGATGCTATAACATTGGCAGCAACAAGGCTTTCAACTTTCAACTTTCAACTATAGTACCAGAGAAATTACATGCTAAAAGAATTGGAGATGACTGGTAAATATTAAAATAGCTCCTGTTGACAAAGCAAAGATAGAAAATAGACAAGCAAATATGAAAAACCCAGATATCTTTATTCAACTTATAAACAGTCCCTTTTATAGGCTACAGACTGAACAAACTATCGCAATATCCTACCAGTCCCTGCTTTTGACTCGGTATTCACCAACAAATCTAGACTCTATCCAACTAAATCATGACTTATTCAACTAAAAGGGAAAAAACTAATTTAACCTTACTAAATACAAGATATTTGAATCACTTTCTAACAGTCCCTCTTGATTCAAAATCATACATACCAAGACTGTTCCTGAAGTAGCTATGCTTTGCTTGTGGCAACCCCTTCGTAAGAATATCAACAGCTTGCTCCTCAATGCTGCAGTATTCCAACTTGATTAATCCTTTTGCAGCTAAGTCTCGTATAAAATAATGTCGGATGTCTATGTGTTTTGCTCGCCCATGAAATATTGGATTTTTTGTCATTGCTATTGCTGATAAGTTATCATGATAGATTTCAGTTGTTCTTTCTTGGGTTTGATAAAGATCAGTAAGCAATTTTCTTAACTAGAGAGCTTGACATGCTGAAGATGCAGCTGCAACATACTCTGCTTCGGACGATGACAATGCAACCGTTGACTGTTGTTTTGAGCTCCAAGTAATAGCAGCAGATCCAAGAGTGAAAAAATTTCCAAAAACACTTTTTCGATTCTCTATTGATCCGGCCCAATCGCTATTTGTAAAATCACATAACTGAAAATTTGGATTACAAATGTACCATAACCCAAAACTTATGGTTCCAGCGATATAATGCAAAACTCTCTTGGCTGATCTGAGGTGATGCTTCGTTGGATTGTGCATGAATCTTGAAATAACTCCAATAGAGAATGCTAAATCAGGACGTGTTTGAGTTAAGTAAATCAAACCTCCTACAAGACTTCTGAAATATCTCCCATCAGCTTTCTCAGTACCATCTTTTAATGACAATTTCTCATTCACATTCATAGGTGTATTCACCACTTTGCAATTAAGCATGTTAAATCTTTTCAAAAGGTCTCCGGTATACTTTCTTTGACAAACAAAAATTCCACTGCTTTCTTGTACTACTTCAACTCTAAGAAAATAACGAAGAAGACCTAAGTCTGTCATTTCAAACATCTTCATCATACAAGATCTAAACTCACATATAAGAGAATAAGAAGAACCTATGTAAATCATGTCATCAACGTATAAACAAATGATCAAAATGTCACCTTGATTCTTCTTCACATATATGGTGGGTTCGTTCTTACTTCTTTCGTATCCATTTTCTCTAAAATATGAGTCTATCTTGCTGTACCATACTCTTGGAGCCTATTTAAGTCCGTAAAGTGCTTTTTTCAACTTATACACTTTATTTTTTGCTTCTTTTACCACAAAACCATCTGGTTGGCTGACGTACACTTCTTCCTTTAAATCTCCATTGAGGAATGCAGAATTTACGTCAAATTGATAAACTTTCCAATTGAATTGTGCTGCTACTGCTAATACAGTCCTCACAGTTTCAAAGCAAGCAATGGGTGAAAAGGTTTCTTCAAAATCGACTCCTTCTTGTTGTGAATAACCTTTGGCGACCAATCTAGCTTTATATTTTTGCACACTACCATATGGATGATACTTTGTTCTGAACACCCACTTCAAACCAATAACATTCTTTTCTTTTGGGCATTCCACCAAATCCCATGTTCTATTTTTATTTATCGCAGCAAGCTCGTCTTCCATTGCATTTCTCCATTCTGCTTTTCTTACTGTGTAACATCCCACCCCCGATGGAAAGGGTATAATAGTAATTTGGAAAGGGTTAAGCGTGCTTAAAATTATTTAGACATGTTTATGTATATCCTTACACGTGAATAGTAAAATTTGCACATAAAAATGATTGTACATGCATTCATGACATTTCCCGGTATATGTGCCTAAATGTGAATTTTTGTAAAAAAAAATATGATTTTGTGCTTGAAAATTTAATTGGAGTGGATTCTTATGTGTTTTGCATTTTAGGAAAATTTTGGAAATTTTTCTGGAAATTTTCGGGGAAAATTTCTGGACCGAAAAAATCGCCAAGTGACGGACTGATTGATTTTCGGTACTGAAAATGCCTGTCCAATGGCACTGGAATTTGGGAAGAAATTGGGGTAGAAATTAAAATTTACTTGGAAAAGAATTAATAATCTTGTAAAATGGTGACATGTGGCAAGTGACACATGTCACTTGCCTAACATGCCAC
>JAOTBA010000005.1:34256084-34280140 GCA_025629845.1 Erythroxylum squamatum
AGGCCGAGATTGAACCGAAGAACCGGGTCCCTACCAAATTCTCCATTTTTATTATTTTATTGCATGTTTTCTTTAATATGTTTTTATTAGTTAGTTTTATTTTATTTTCGTCTTTAAAAAAATCCAAAACCCCCCCATAAGTGTAAACACCGGTTAATTTCATTTCTCAAACTTTACACGCACTCTCTGTGGGATCGACCTAGACTCGCCACTGCTATAATAGTAGTCTAGTTATTTTAATTTTGATTAGCGTTACGTCGCGCTGTCACTTACCAAAAGCGCCCTTACTGTTTATTGTCTCGAAGTCCCGGCAATATCTGGAAATGGTCGTTCTATGCGTTTCTCTATAACAGTTAACATATATACAAATCACTATTGTGCATGATTAAGAATTCATTAATGCATATTGAATATGTATAATGCACGTTCATGACAATTTCGAGTATCTAATTGTAATTTCCATCATCAAACCGATCAGATATCAAGGCCCTCGTTAATAACATTAGGTACTTATAATTTGGACCAAAATAAAACAGTGTGAAATCAATTTCATAACCTAATGGACCACTTCAGATTTTCTACTTACATTATTTCGGGTCAGCTTTGCATAATTAATCTGATAGGGTAAATGACAAAATTAGGCAACACTTCCTTCTGAAAAATTGTTCTACAGTATCTTAAGTTTCTAAAGACTCCAATATCATCCAATTTGATTCAGTATTCAATGAGTTATGACCAAAATACCACAGACTGTACACATTTGAACTTTTGGCTAGAACATGATCATTCCCTCTAATTGTATAACTCATATCTTTCAGCTCAAATATTCAAAAATTACAAACTTTATACCAATTTAAAGATGAGAGGATAAACTACAACTTTGGTGAAGAAACCATAGCCTAATTATGCCCACATCAATACAGTTTAATCAATAACCACCAGATATTATTTCTGTCACTGATAGTGTTTTAGCTGAAGCTACGACTCACTTTCATGCCAATTTTGAAAATTTTAGAGGTAGAACTAAAATTCTACCTCTTCACAAAGGTTGCAGAAATATGCCTCTAGTTTAATATGAATCAAAAACGAACTCATTCAGAAATCTACAGCTCAAGTTATATTTAGAAAACCGAAGCATGATCATGAAAATTTCCAATTCATCATATTCCAGCAGACTTCCAAACTTTCATCCTATCAATCACTTTCAGATCAATTCAGATAACTCTAAATTTTTATGGAGAGAAAGAAAAATGTCTTAGAAATCCATTGGTCCAAGTTTCAAGTCATTTGGAGTTCAGATGCAGAAGTTATGGGCAAAAACTCAAGTTGTGCAACAAAACAACTCTAGTTCAAAATTACATGTCAACACCAATGTCAAACACTATTCATCCACTACACTATTCATTCTCTTCTTCACCAACCCATAACGACAACAGCAAATTTTTCCACTCTTCTTCCATTTTTCTTTTCAAACTTCTTCACTTCAAAACTCATCTATTCAGCCTTTCCATTCCCAAATACAATCAAAATCAACTTTACACTTCAAAACTTAGAAATCCAAAATGCCACATTTTCATTCTCTCTCTCTACTGTCATTTTTTTCAAACATAAATTTTTCCAGAATTTTTCATACTCCTTCTCTCTTTGTTATTCCCAACTTAAACACTTCTTACACTCATTATAACTTCAAGGCAATGCAAAAAAAATACAACTCTAGACATCAAACATCCAAAAACCCAAACTCCATATTTGCCACTTCTCACTTCCGTAAGTTTCCAGCACCTTTCAAATTTTCTGACTTATTCATTATCAGTAAAAACTCATTTCATTACATTAGCATCATAGTATCACCAGAATGCATGCATTGATTTCAACATCATTTACAATAACCAGTAAATTGGAAAACACAACTTACTAGATTTCAGAAAAATTCCAGCAGTGATATCGAAGGACAAGTTTCGGTGGTTGGGGAAAATCCAAGATGGATGGAAACAAAGCAATATATGGACTGCCAAATAGGAAATATTGAACAAGTGTTTCGGTGGGTCAAACAAACAGCAAGAATCAATGAAAGAAAAAAAAACAAAACAATGTATGTGGCCTGGTTCGGTGATGTATAAGCAAGGAGGTTTTTGTTCACTGTGAATAAACAATAGCAGAGGGAAAACTTCACCGTGGCATTTTGCATGGATGAAACGTGTTACTATATAATGCTACCACTTGCCATAATTTAACTAGTCTATTTATTTTATTTTTTTCTTAATCTAAAAAAACCCCAAAATTTTTAAAAGAATTTCTAAAATTTCCAAAAATTCCAAAATATTACTAATAGTCTCCAAATAAAATTTTCAGCTATAATAATTCGCCAAAATTTTCAAAATATCCAAAATATAACATTTTTTTTAAAATTTCTAAAATACTCGAAATGTACAAAAAAAATTTGCCAAATCACATTTAATACATTCCAAATAAATCCAAAATTTCCATTTATAAACCAATTTATCCGGAAAATGTCATGACAGCATGTACAATTGTTGTATGTATCCAAAATGCTTATGCACAAATAAGCATGCAAAGCATAAAATGTACTGAATTTCTTAATATCCTAACCCCTAATATGGGGCGTTACAGGAGCGTACTGTGAGTCAGCCTAGATGATCTTCCTAGGATTGATTTATTGTTTAACTTCCAATTATTGAACTGATTGTGATTTTTTTTGTGAATTACAGACTTTAATGGTCCGAGGAGTTTGATATTCGGGAATGTATTGGAAGTGTTCTGTTTGCATTTGAATTCTGAAGGATATCTATATACTCAACGAAAGTTGAATGCCAGACTTAGGTCTGATGAATATGAGATTCTGTCTGTGCATTAAAAGTGAATGCTATACATGTCATATTTTGTTATTTGATGCATTTCATAAAATGTATGTTTAGATAAAGGCGTTGTGATCAGAGTAGCCAGTTTGAAAGAGCTTTAAACTTAGAATTCTGCACGTAGAGCTTTGCTCCGTGATTTCTGTATCAGACTGAGCCCAATGGGCCAGTATTTGTATCTGTATCTGAAAGGCGCTCGGTCACAACAAGTAATAACGAATCTGGAGTCTCATATGCATTTGTATTTGTATACTTACGATTATGAAATATATGATTATGAAAACTTTTATGAAATTGTGATGATAAAGTGATATGCCATAATAATGTGATTGATTGGGTTATACATGTTCTGAAAGAATGTATGTGAAATGTGTGCCATTCATTATGTCTTATTGAGATGGAAAATGTTTGTGACAATAGTTGGTTGTTTGATATTTGTGTATTTGACCTGAGTGAGATCATCAATGATGGTTTACTCATTGAACTCGCAAAACTTATCAAAAATTGCAACGTGACTTTTCAGGTACGAGACAGGAGACCTAGTTCTAAAGATTTTCTAGAGGAATATTTTGGATTAAGATATGACTCAAAGGTCTGTCAGCTGACATCAGAGGGGTTATAGACTGTATTTCGTAGTTTCTTTGTCATATAGAACTTTTGTATAAAGGATTGTAAAGATTTGTTTCAATGACTATGATGTAAACTTATGACAATGAATGAAATGAAGTGTTGAAGTTTTTAAGTATTGTCTATTCTTTATGATGCTATTTAAGAGATTATGTTTGCTTTAACATACCATTGTCATAGGATATGTACTTGAATGTCCTCTGTATGTTCAGGTTTACACTCTATGGTAGTGGGATGTTACACCCGGTGACAAGAATGAACGTTGCAACGAATTGCAAATACCTAATCCAAGTATTGCTTTAGACAAGGAAAACACCTATTTTGAATCTGAAGTGCAACAAGCTGTAGAATAAAAGACTAACCCAAATGTGGGAGACCATCGAAAAGAGTAGAGGCTGAGAGATGAATGTTTTTGCTTTTAGGCCTTTTTCTTTAGGCGCCATTTTTCGTTCAATTTTCCTTCTAATTTTGGTGATGACCCTTTTGTGACGATTTTGAAAATTATCACTAAATTTGACGAGCAAAAAGTTAACCCTTTAATGACGATTTTACAAAATTGTCGCCAAAAGTTAACCCTTTGGTGATGATTTCTTAAAATCGTCGCCAAAACAATCTACGTGAAATAAAATATAAATCAACCTTTGGCGATGATTTTCAAAAATCGTCACCAAAGGGCCAACTTTTCATGACAATTTCATAAAATCATCGCTTAAGGTTTACCATATTATGACGATATTAGTAAAGCATCGCCAAAAGTTACTCTTTGGTTGCGATTTTTAGAAGCGTCGCTAAAGGCTTGCAGGCTTATCTTTTAGTGACGATTTACAAAATCGTAGCCAAATACTTACTTTTAGCAACAATTTTTAAAACGTAACCAAAGGGCTACCTTATTGTAGTGATAACAACTCTTTCTGTTTTTGAATGCCTTATGCACACTCATATTCAATAGTTTCACCGATCACTCTTAACAAAACCAAATGAAATAAAACCAACAAAAGAGATATAATTAAGCCAATCTTTTATTGAACTCAATTATAAATAAATAATACAAAGTACCTAAGATATTTCAAAGTTGGAAGTTTTTTACAAAATAATCGCTTAGTACTTCCCTAATAGAATCTCTTGCTAACAGTTTTTCAAAAGAACTCTTAGTTCTCTTTAAGTAGATGATTGAATGTAATACATTCTCAATTTAAGTTCTAACCGTTGACTTTCTAGCGAGACCATTGTATCTGAAAGACAAGAATTTCCGGAATCATGGCTTAAAACGTGGACTTCCAAACGAAAAGGACATTCCAAATCTTGAAAATTTTCAGGCTCTCAGATTCATTGAATTGTTTATTAACTCATTATGACTCTTTTAATTAACATCTATTCTTGTTACTGTCAATCCCTTTAAATATTGCAGCATCAATGAGAAAGTTATGAGCAATGATTAGCCCATTTTCTTTTTCTCTGGGACCAGCAACTAAAAATCGAAATTATATATGGGACAGATTAGGTCATAAACAGGGTTGCATCATGTCAATTCAATTGTACCCAATGCAGATTAAAAACTTAATATCGGGTAGCTAGAAGCCAAGATCATAGCTAGACTAACAGACATTTAAATACTAAAAAAATTAAAACTGATGACAATGGAATCTCTTTAAACGTATGCAGTTTGTTTAACAATCTTCAGCATAAGTTTAATGAAGAGAGATAAGTTAACATGACCATGAATATGATCTGATTGTTAGTGAATATATAAAATTAATTAGGTTGGCTTTACACAACAGCTTAAGCTATTGTGGTGAAACGGTCACTTAACATGGTATCAGAGCCTTTATGACCAAGTGGTCATGAGTTTAAATCCTTCCACCCACCTATTATTCAGCACAAGGTAGAGTGGACCTGTGCAAGTTTCAAGCTCAAAGAACTTTCACCAATTAAGCTGGCCTCACACAACAGCTTAAGCTATTGTGGTGAAACGGTCACTTAACTCGCAATAACCTGCAAATTACGTTAATCGAGTACTTCGCATTAGCCAAATCCTATACGACAGACTTGATCGAGAGAGCGTAAATAGAGAGAATCAAACATGTATAGAATCTTTTGACCCTATACTTCTCCATTCCATCAACTCGACCACCCCTGAGGGATAACTCAATTCAATATAACCTTCGATGTATTTACTTTGTACACTCACACGAAGCCCCTCATTGTGATTATCACTTACTATAAACTACTCCACTTCCTAAGATTTCTTTAGCTCTTGAATTCCAAACCAAACTTCAGAATAAATAACTGTATGTGTCATGCAAAATAAACTCTTACTAATCTGTAATAAACATTTTGTTTCTTTTTTCAAATTTCATTTTTAATTTATGGTTTAAATGTATTAGTTTTAATACTCCACTTGATTATATCGAGCAAGTCAACAGCGTATTTTTGGTAAACTATTATGTTAACTATGAGTTGTTCGTCATCATGATTTGGATGCAACTATGAGAGACGCAATAATTACTCATTAATCAAATATGGAGAATCCTTACCAACCTTACTTTCGATTAAAATTCTGAATTATTAATTGACTAATTAAAAGCATCTCGTACAGATACAAATCTCTTTCCTTAACGTGCACATCTAGAACTAGTTCAATTAATAAAGTAAACTTTTGTGTTAGTCGTGGAGGCCTCCATTAATACTTCAGTTGTGTTGATTACATCAGCTAAAGTTGAAACTCTATATTAAATAGTTTTACTTATAAAATGCAATAGTGTATGTGAGTTTAACAGCATTGCACGTTTTAATTTGCTAAATAATTAAATTAAAAGTCGCCAAAACCACAATTTTGACATTAAACAACATGTTAATTAAAGTCTACAATAATAACAATCCAGTAAAAATTTCGTTAAAATGTAAGATCTAAAGAGGTTTAGTAATACGCAACCTTACTCTTAATTTATAAAGATTGTTTTTAATTAATTTAAATCTAAGTAGCCTAAATTTTTTAAGATGCAAGATCATTTTAAGGATGGTAACAAGCATATCGGTAATTTGAATTAGTCCAACTTCCTTAATTTGCAGCACAAACCAATTCGAAACTTAGTCAAACTCGAGTCGTGTGGCTTGAATTTGATTAACACGATTCAAGGTTAAATACGAACTGGATCAAGCTATTTAAATTAATTTCGATCATTTAGATCTTTTAAATCAAGTCTCAAACTCAAAATTTAGTCATCTTAAATTTAACCTATTAATTTTAAATTATTTCAGATTAAATTCATCCAACTACAATTCCTATTTTATCGGGTATTAGTATTCGTATGACAATTAAGCTAAATTAACAACAAAAAAGTTGCATATGAACCTTAGCTGAGTTGAATGATATATGATAATAGATAGGCCTTCTATCAAAGAAGGTGTTACAAAATTTAGAATAACAAAACCCTTTAATATTAGTTATCTTGATTATGTAAGTATTAATATAAAAAATTATATTTAAACATTATAAAATATTAAAATTGAAAATTAAAATATCACATACACCAGAAAAGAAAGCATTGAATTCCTAAGAAAAGAGAAATTAGGGCCAATGCATTGATGCCATTCGAATAATTAGCCGATCTATTTGGCGTTCCTTTTAATTCGAAAACACTATCACATGGAGTCCGCCCGGTTGAGTGGGAGATAGGAGGTAGGAGGTTGGTGAGACGGTGACATGTCAATCCCCTATCCACATTTAAAACGTCACCAACTCTGACTACGTTGTGGACCGGACCCGCGCTCCAGAATCCAGATAACATCATAACATGACCGACTTGGATTGGTAAGACCAAAAGCTTTGATAATTTTGGTGTCAATTGAAGATTAAGGAAAACACACATTTTTTTTAATGGAAGCTTTTTTCTTAAGTAATAAGGAAGAGGACGCTTGGTTTTATAGGTAAAAAAAATTACAAAAGACAAACAATTTTAGATAAAATTACAACGGATAAAAACAAAGTCACATTATGACATAAAAGACAAAACTACTTTTAAAAGATGAAACACCTAAGCGTAGAGACAAACAATTTTAAATATAATGACCCACAAGAAAAATAATAAAAATAAATCTTAAGCATCTTGTCCTTTTCTATAAGTTCTTGCCATAATTGTAAATTTGAGGAGAAAGTTCATACACTTGTACTGCCACTTTCATTATCTCTTATCCTACTTTTGTTGGGGCGCACTTTTTCTATTTTTAATTTCTACAAAAAATTATCCATCTACTTTTTATTAATAATTAGTTCTTAACCCCATGATTTGCACGGGTTGTTACAAAGTAAATAATAAATTTTAATAACAAAATTGAAAGAAAAAAACAAGTATAAATTTAACATATTACATGTTATAAAAAAGTCTGGATCCTCTGTTTAAGATAACCTTGTCTTATTCTGTCCAAGACTAAAACGACGCCGTTGTCTTTTAAAAATTTCAAACCACGCCTTGCTCTGTGCTACTTCTCTGTCAAAGCCAAGCCGCCTACGAGCTTGACTTTGACAAAGAAACATGTTATTATAATAATAAGTTGTGTTTTAACAGAAAATGACTTTTAAACTTCTGAATTTGTGTTTCAACTTCTAGTATTTCCATGAATATTATTATTCATAACATTATTAAATGTTTATTATTTTTGTACTTCTCGATTTTTGCATTACTAGATTTTTATAAAAAATGTTTATTATTATTCATAACTTTTTTAATAACCTTAGTATTATTAAGTGTGTGTGTGTGTATATATATATATATATTATTTGTTAATTAAATTTATTTCCATTATTATAATAACTGTTAAATATTTTTATTAAATTACTAATTATTATTATTAAATTTATTGCAGAGTAATTATTAATAATCAGAAGAAATTTAATAACAACATTTTAAAGTTATTATACTAATGGAAATAAAAATAATAAATAAATTTAACTATAATAATAATAACTAAATTTACACTATTCTTTTTCCTTTTTTCTCCTTTCTCCCTAGCTTCCACGCACTTTTCTTGTTTTTCTCTTCTCTTCTCACGACTTTCTCTTCTATTTTCTAAGTCCCACAATGTTTACTCTTCTTCTTTTAAATAATACCACATTATGCTTGCTCTTCCCTTTTTACCCTTCATTTAATTAGTTCTCCCAATTTTTCCCCTTTTGTCCATAAACTACTAACATCTTAACTTCTTATTTTGATCAGGTAAATGAAGAAATTTGATAATACTTCCTTCTAAAAAAATGTTCCTATATGTTTTATGTTTCCAATGACCCCAAAATCATTTAATTTGGTTCAGAAATCTGAAGGTTATGACCCAAACACTTTCGGATTATCATTAAACTGAGACTGCACACTATACTCAACTTCCATCCAGAAATTGAAAGTCTTAGGGACTGAATTGAAATTCGATTCCTTCAGATAATTTGTAGCTCCATGTTTCTAGTTTAGTTAGAAATAAGAATCATCTTATTTGGAGCTCTACAGATCAAGATATCACCATAACACTGAACCATGTTCAGTAAAAATATCCAACTCATACTCTTTTAACCGATCCTCTCACTTTGATTTAATCAATATTTTTCAAATTAATCTCAAAAATTATAAAATTTTATGGAGATATAGAGGAATGAGTTAGGAATCTAATGCTTTAAAAATCAGGTTATTTGGAGGTCAGACGACAAAGTTATGGCCAAAAGAGTTAGAGGTGTTCAGGTTTGGAGGGGGCTTGCGGGTGTCGCGATCGCGATTCCTCGATATTTCCGCCCTTTTTACTAAGCAGGTCGGAGGAAGAAAAGAGGAAATCGTGGTTGCGAGTCTTTAGTAAAAAGGGCATAACTTTCACTACAAATATCGGATTAAGGTCATTCAAAGACCGTTTTAAAGAAGATTTCTAGACCTACAAATTCCATGAACCCTATGCAGCAATATAAACTTCAAATGATCATAACTTCTAGCCTCGATATCAAAAAATATCATACTTTATAGCGTTAGAAAGCTAGAAAGATAAGCTACAACTTTTATGAAGACAATTTTATCAAAATCCCTCTAGATCAACCTAAAAAATTACAGAAGTTTCAGATCGAAAATCCAACTCTCCACTGTTCATTCTCAGAGAATTTTCAAACTTCCACTTTTCAAAATCCAACACTTCAATTTTATTTTTTTCGACTCCATTTCAATCAACTCATTCACCATAATTTCATACTACTCCAAAATATGCAAGTTTAGTCAAAAATCATAAAAAACCCAGATTTCATAATCAACCTATTCATACTCTGTTACTTTTCTGCATTTTCAACTTTCATGCTCAATCACTATTCTTCCTCTCAACTTCCATTTAAACTCAATATCATCCATAAACAAATTAAAGTCCATGATTGTATATGTGTGTATATTCTGTTATTAATGTTCATGAACAAATTAAAGTCCATGATTGTTCATGAACATTAATAACAGAATATACACACATATACCCACTCATGATCAACTTACTACATTTACTACCTAAATCTTGTATATCATTTAAATTTCAAGAATTCTCTTTTTTTCTTTACTCATAACTAATTACTAACAATTTCTTATTTAATAGTTCTAACTTTCAAGAAAAGTTCGGGTCCAACATTGTTCTTCCATTTTTAAACAAATGATGGCACAGAGGGAGGTTATCTACCGTTGCATTCGGCATAGAATAGGTAATGGAGCTAAGATGTGGCTTTGGTAAGTGGCTTGACATAAGCCCTCTTTCCCAAGTTCCCGAGCTCCATCCACTAAAAAACCAACTGCGCCTCAATTCTAGAGTTTCTTCCCTGATTACCAATGGTGAATGGCATGGAGAATTTAGGGAATTTCACGCTCTATTAAACTATCTTCCTTAAATAAACGATGTTGCTCATGATGATGTTATCTACTAGAAATTGACTTCAAACGGACTATTCTCGAGTCTATCATGTCATCAGCTATTTACTACTCGATCTTTTGTGGTCGTTCCTTGGTTTAAACTCTTGTGGAAACACTCCATCATCCCCAAGGCTTCCTTCATAACATGGCTAGCTATCAAGAATTGGCTTCAAATAAAGAATCAATGGTACGGACATGAATATACCACATGTTTCCTTTGTAACATCGATGTTGAGGATCGTGACCACCTTTTCTTTCAATTCCATTATTCCAAGGCTATATGGAGTTGGATATTGCATCTACTACCCGCCAGCACTAGTAGTTTCAACTGGGAACATACATTGAATTGGATTGTTTGTAATTTGGAACCTGGGAAAATCAACGCTCCCCTATTCAAAGTCGCTTTCACAGTCACAATATGTACCATTTGGAAAGAAAGGAATAATCGTAGAGCTACTATAAGAAGGAAGAGAAATACAAGATTGCAGATTAGATAGTCAACCTTATTCGAGCTCATATTTATGCAAAAAATGCGCAACATTCACTTTTAATGAACATACAACTAACGTGGCGATTATAGTCTCACCTTAGCTATAGAAATTATATCTATGTCATATATTTTATTAGATTATTTCTCACCAATGTAATTATCTGTAAACTCTCTTCATGAGAGTTGGAGATAAGCTAAGACCTCTTGTAATTTTTATAATTTGGAAATAGCCTCTCTACTATTTAGGGATAAGCCTGCATACTATTAGACCTCCCCAGACCCTGCGCCTTAGCGAGATTTATACTGAGTGTTGTTGTTATTGTTGTTGTTGTTGTTGTAGTAGTAATAATAGTTTTATCTATGGATAATACATCTTTTAAATTTCAAAAACAAGGAGTGGGATGAAGGTCTCTAAAGAAACAAAGGGAGTGACAAGTAAGTTGATGTGGGGTAGAAGGATGGCGAAAAAGATTGGGCTATTAGTTTTTAAAAAAACTAATTATTTTAATACCAATTAAATTAATATCTTACGTGAAAAATTTATTTCACAATAATATAACAGTGATATAATATGAAATATCATTAATGACCAACTATTTTTGTAAAAAATAAAAATTTAAAAATTTTATTGTCACATTTTAAATTTTAAATTGTAATGGCAAAATTTAATAGAGTACATAATTTTTTGGTAACGAACTCTTTTTTAACTCTTACTTGTATACTACTCTAAAATCTTTTAGATCAACCATTATTGTACGGTATGGATCATTGTTGCATACAGTATATTACTAAAATCTCCAACCATGCATTATTACACAAAACAACTTCTAGTATTGTAAATTTTAACAATATCTCACTCTAAATTCTACATCGTAACCATATATTGTTAATCCGCTAGTAAACTACCATTAATCATACGAGACTATCATTTCTCTCAATAAGCTAATGTAATATATAGCATTTGATGCAAGACATTCGCACCACTTTTGTATAATTCAATCTCAATTCCGAATAAAAGCAACAAATGAGTAAAAACACCCAGCACATTTGGTCATGGATACCATGAATTGTCTGCTTTTATTGCACTTCAAGATTATATAAGAAACATAACTTACATGTCTAGTTGTTTTTTCTTAGGAGGTTATACAACAACAATCATGTTTTACAGATTCTTAATCACCAATTTACTATAAGCTACAAATAAAGTTTTAGGAATTTGCTAACTCTGAGTAGTTAAATGTTTGCCTTTAACACATTCCCTTCATTTCCACATACTAGATTGGCCTAGATGTTATCGCTAAATAACAAGGGTCTTCGCTCACCAATCTGATATGATGTCTTAACCACTAGTATATTTTGAATCTCTAATCCATCAAGTATGGTTGAACCTGAATAAAGATGATAAAATCTTTACAACAATTTGATCACTGTTGATTTTTAGCACCCATTTTCTTCGACTAGAGCTACTATGTAATAAAAAGTATTGTGTAAGGTCACTAGTTAACATGGATTTTGTTGAATTTTTCTTGTAATATTTCTACTCACTATAAACAAATAAACCACAAGATCGAACTACACTTATGCCTCTCCCTCATCAAAGAGAGTTATTATGTAGGACTCATATAAACAAGCATGTAATCTCAGAGTTTTAGGATGGAATGGGTGTTTCTTAAAACTCTTCGTATCCCAAATTGCGCCTTTATGAAAATTAGAGATGAAAACATGGGTTAAAGACACAGATATGTTGTTATAACATGGATGTTGTCAAAAGAAGACATATTATAAGGCACAAATGAGACATAAGCATGCTATATGCATGGAGAAGTCAATAAAATCTACAGCTTGGAGATATAGTCATGTCTCAAGCCATGTATTAGCATATAGAGAAGGAATACAGTCAAAGGAATGGGCATGCCATAATTGGTGTCATATTCTAGAGTTAGATAGTGAAATCCATGACCTGGGAAGTGACCTTATCCTATGTCATATTAGCACATTTAGCCTATAAATACTTAATTTTTGGTCAATTTTAAAATCTAGAAAGATTATATAATCTACTAGAGTCATAGTTAAATTAGGTTAGATTTGGTTAAGGGTTATTTTACTAAAATTATATGAATTATGGTTTTCATATATAAATATATCTCATAAGCCTCATTGATGTAACCACCATTATATATTTCAATGATGAAATAGTCGCTCTTGGTTTTTGATAACATAGGCCCACTTAATTGGCTGAACGTTGTTAAAAATATCTTATGTTCTTTTTTTCTTTCTTTTGTTATTCTTGTTATCTATTTTCTTAACAAGTGGTATCAGTGTGTCATTAAGCTCATAATGACTTAGCTATAAAGTTTGAATTGGGAAATTTTAATGGATCTAAAAGTTTCAGACTATACTAACAGAGAGTGAAGGATTTATTGGTGTAACAAGGCATACTAAAGGAGTTCCAGGAGAACAAGTCAGAAGATATGGATGAGCTTGATTGAGAGGGGTTATAGGTGTGGGTAGCTAAAACTACAACTTTGCCTGCAGATGAGATTATGTACCATTTTATAGAGATTGCATCTATTGTGTAAATAAAATAGAAACTAGAGAGCCAATATATGTCAAAGTCTTTCACTATATCTGAAGTAGAAATGATACATGTTGAAGTTATAGGAAGGTATAGATCAAAAAATTCATATTGATACATTCAACCAAATAGCCAATGACTTGTTAATACTTGAGGAGGCAATTATAGATGATGATAAAGTAAAGATTATGCTTTTTTTCCTTGCCTTTTTCCTATGAATAATTGGTGATCATACTCATATTGGATAAGGAGATAGTTAGTTTAAAAGATATTGAAATAATTAAGTCGTTAATCAATTCGCAGACTATCCCCAAATTTTTCTTCGCACAAGTAAATAAAAATCACAACTGCAAAATACCAAAGACGCCAACGTTTGGTAACGCAGTTCGGCACACTTTGCCTACGTTTGCGGGGCCCTCACCCAGATTAATTACTTTCACTGTAGTTCAACACAATTACACCAGATTGATCTAACCCGTAAGACCCAATCTATGTAACCGACCCACAACCTAACTACCCGTGAAAGATTTTCACGCACAATAATACGACCGACTCGTATTAACCTCGTCAGAGGATTTTTCTAACTATTTCCACTCAAGAACAAAGACAAATAAAATCAAGAATACAATAAATCCAGTTCTGAAATTTGTCACCAAGAAGCCAAGTAGCAGCATCAACAGAATGTATACTGATCTATGATAAAGACTTCTTTATGCTGCAGACAACAACCAACATAAATTATCTAGCAATGACATCAACTACGAATCACCATTAAACTGCTTGCTGAAGATCAAACACAAGAAGAGAATGCAGCAGCGCTTCAAGCCTTTTTGCAACCACCGTTTGTCACACAAAAAAACAGAGCAAAGAAAATTACTCAGGTAAAACTGAACAGCTCAAAGCATTCGCCGCATACAGCCACCCTACACAAGTTCTACGTCAGCCAACAATACCACAAATCCTCCTTATTCACGCAACCACATAATTTCCCTGGAAGAGTTCTATACAAAAAAAAGATAGTCAAGGATTTGTTATCAATCACCGAAGATTGTGTCAATCAGTAAGATATTTCCAATTTAAAACCCAAGTATCATCTACTTCTACTTCCAAAACAGATCTTCAATATCCCAACATTAATTAAGACACATCTTCTTGTACCATAAAACCCACCTATAGTTTTTTCCAATGATGTGTACATAGACTCCTTTTCTAAATCAAATAAGTAGGCAATTGTTGTATAACTTGAATTCCACTTACGATTTGGAATTCAATTAAAATACAATCTCCACCCATCGTCATCAATCCAATTAATAATTTTAATTTTCTAATATGTCCAAATCAAAATGTCAAAACCAAACAAAGAATATATATAATATATTCTAACAGATATCATCGTTTCTTATTGTCTTACAACTAACTATGACCTAATATTGGTGAAAATTTTTAAAGTGAAAGTTTGTTCATGAAAGGGAACTAGGATTGTGAGAGGAAGCAAAATAAAGATGGCTCATCTAAAAGGAGTACTAAATCTAAATCCAAGGAAAAAATATAATTTGGTATTACAAATGTCAGACATATCAAGAGGTATTATCTAAATAAGAAGAGATAAGATGATGAAAGAAAATCTAATTATAATACAAAGTGGGGGCTCGGATTGCAAAAATGGAGATATGCTTTATGTTTTTACCATCCAACTTTATGAATCATAGATACAAGATACTCACTATAACACTAAAAAATGATTGATTTGTGTCATGCACATCGTAAAAATTTAGGATTATCTAGTTGGTGGATAATAACGCTTGCAAAATTATTAGAAAATGATAGTTTAGGATCAAGATATTTGATCGTGTTGTTATAATATTATGTGATGTTTGACTTGTACTAGATTTGAGAAAGAACCTAATTTCTTTGGGCATCTTATATGAATGATTTTAACTATAAGATAACAAAGATAACATTAAGGTGGTAAAGGGTGTATTAATTGTTATGATCAAGATTAGCGGAAAACATCTACTGATTAATAAGGAGCATAATTGCAAGTGGAAAGGTTAACACAACAGTTTCAGATGATAATAACATTATGTTATTGCGGATATGGTTAGGTCATCTCAATAAGTGAGGGATGATAGAAATTCATAAAAGAGCTTACTGAAGGACTTCAAACATTGTAAGTTAGATTTCTATAATTTTTTTGTGCTTGATAAATAGTCTAAGCTGATATTTAAAACGCATAAGCATAAAATTATATGAATCCTAGACTAGGTGTACACTGATGTATGTGGTCCTATAAAAAAATTGTACAAGAGGAATCTCAGTAATTATGATATTCACCGATGATTTTTCAAGAAAAATCTGGGTATACATTATGAAGTAAATGTATGAGATTTTTGTAAAGTTTAAGGAATGAAAGGTTAAGCTCGATGATCAAACAAATAAAAACAAAATAAGTACATAAGATCAAACAATAGTATTGAATACATGAGCTCACAATTTTATAAATTATATTAGCAACATATAATTCAAAGACACTATATAGTTAAAAAAAAACAAAATAGAATGGCATTTTAAAGAGGATGAATAGATCTATAACTAAAAAGACTAGGAGTTTGAAGCTGAATATAGGGTGACTAAAATTTTATAGACATAAGCAATGAGTATTACGTTTTACCTCATTAATAGAACAATACAGACATTATTGAATAAGAGAGTAGTAGAGGAAGAAAGTTAGATTTCTTTATATTCCAAACCTTTGGTTGTCCTACTTATATGCATGTTTTCAATTATTAGAGGTTAAGACTTGATCCAAAGTAAAAAAAAAATTATCATTATTGGTTGTCCTAAAGGTATGAAGAGATACAAGTTTTGGAACCCAACATTGAAGTAGGGATACAATGTTTAATAAGCAGTATCTGTTGAAACAAATATATAAAGAGAATGTGTCAAGATCGGCATAAAATAGTACAAAAAGGTACAAGTGGAACTAGAATATCCTAAAGCGTACTTAGAAGTAGGCATAAGAATTTTAGCCTTGTTTGATTTAGCTCGACCCAAAGTCAATAAACCAGCCTTAGGTTGAATGGGCTTTAGGCGAGGTTTAGGCTTAGGAACCCAACTTTAAGCTTAACTTGAAAGGCCTAATAACAATCGAATTCCCTCTCTTAAAATAACATTATTTTAGTTTAACTATAAAAAATGATATTATTTTGTAGCCTAAAATGATGTCATTTTTGTTTATAAATTTAAGAAACTAAAGACCAAAACAACATTATTTTAATTAGTTACACCAGAATAACATCATTTTAAGAAATAATAGCAAGCTTTGATTGCACACCTCGAGTCTAACAGAGTTATAAGCTTGATTTAGATTATTTAGAGGGAGTAGGGTAACACCAGATTAGCAGTGGGCTTAACATAGCCTAATCCATTGTCATCTTTACTTGAAAGAGGTTAGAAATTCTAGTTTGAAAGATAGAACAAGTCAGGACAAATCATCTAATATGTTGGAAACCATTTAAAACCCAAAATTACAAAAAATTAAATATCTAGGGTTGTCTTTAAAATCAAGTAAGGAAAACTTGACTCTAATAAAAATTAACTAATTAGAACTAAATTTATAATGATTTTGAACATCACAAGTTACCTTGATAAGATCATATTAAGTTCTTTTTAAAGAAAAAAGAGGAAATTCTACAAAACTAAAGAAAGCTCTTAAATTATTTTCTCCTTATAATTATGAACAAATTATATAATTAAGATTGCCTTTGATAGGCATAAATCCCTAAAATCTAAGGAAAAGGACATTCCCTCTTTATCCCTTATCATAATCTTATTAAGAACAGTTAAATTTTTTTTAAAAAGTCAAATACTTATCCAAACAAAAATCTCAAATCATAAAACTAAATAACTATTAAGTAACTAAAGCTCATAAATGTTAAACTTATGGTGACTTATTCAAATAAAAACAAATTAAATTCTATTAACTTAAATAAACATAAATAGCCCTAAATATATCTTAATTACATAAATTAGACTCTATTTACCTTAAAACATATAGACCAGAATGTTAGACATTCTCTGAGCCTTGCTCTTCATGTATTAAGCATATTTCATTTTTAACAATATTTTCAAAAGTGATTAATCTTGAAAATGCATATGATTTATATTGAATAGCCTCCTTTTTTATATCTCTACGATTAATCCCTATAAAGCTACCTATTATGCATTTGGTCTTTACCTTAGTCACTAGATCTCTAATTTGTTGCAAAAGATCATAAGAATGATTAAAAATAGATGCTATTGCAATATATTCACCACTGTTCCCTCTCCCTTTGAAAGGATTCGTCCTTAAATCACCTACGTCGTATAAAGATAAATCAGAAACATTAAAAGTAGCACTTGTGTTACCATAGTTACTTGGTAAATCTAGTTTATCTCCAATACTTAAAAAGTTCTATCTCTTATAAATGATAACTTATACTTCTTTTATACAGGAAACCTCACCTTACAAATATAAACTAAAACTCAATCTTCAAGTTCAAAAACAACCTTTATACTTCACTTATTGTCTTACCTTACATATTACTCATTCTTTTTCTTCATATTAGCATGAGCCTTAAGATACAAATCCTTAACAAAATCTGCATTATGCTTACCATCTAAATTAGTATGTTCATTAGTAAGCAAATATAAGATATCCAAAGAAGTTAAAGGATTGAAGTTATACAAAACTTCAAAAGGAGAATAAGAGGTAGTAGAATGAACAAACCTAGTGTATGTAAACTCAACATGCAAAAAATATTTCTCCTTTTGTTTTAAATTCTTTTGAATGATAACACCTAATAAAGTATTAAGTATTATATTAACCACTTCAGTTTGTCCATTAGTTTGAGGGTTTGCAATAATTAAAAAAAATTAGGTTCTAACTTATTCCACAAAGTATGTCAAAAATTACTTAAAAGCTTAAGATCTCTATCACTTACTATTGTTCTAAGCAATCTATGCAAACTTACTATTTCCTTATAGAACAAATCAACAATATATGTTGCATCATTGGTTTTATAACATGCATAAATGCGTCATCTTGCTAAACAACAAATATGTTACTCTTACCACTTTGAGACCTAGGTAAACCTAATACAAAATCCTAGATATATCAATCCAAAGTTGATTAGGTATAGGTAAAGGTGCATACTAACTATGTGATATTACTATAAATTTTTCTTATTTATATATTATACACTCATCATAAAAAAATTGCACATCGTGTTCCATGTTAGTATATAAAAATATTCATATAATATATTTGAAGACTTTTGCACATCAAAATGTCTTATTAGGCTACCTTCATAGTAGGCATAATTAATTTATCTTTATTAAAGAATCATCATACATATAATACCCACCATATGCACATTTAGGATATGCACTCCACGTTTGGTTGAAATCAACATCTTTGATATATAGATTCTTAATAAACTAAAAGCTAAGTAATCTAGTTTGCAACTAAGTAAGAAATGTGTACCTTTTAAAAATGCATCAGCTACAATGGTTTTCTTTAGTTCATGTACTTAATCATATACAAAAAAAATGCCAATAATCTCTAACCATTTAACATGTCTCTTATTTAACTTACTTTAAGTTCTTATGATAGTAATGGACTATGAATGCCTTCGATTATAAACAATGCTACTATGTTTGTAGAATTCCTACAAATGCATATAGCTCCTTATCAGAAGTATGATAGTTTAATGATGCCTTATTAAACTTTTCACTTAAAAAAAGCTATTAGTTTCGAATCTTGCATCAAAATAACCCATATATCAATTATAGATGCATCATGTTCAACATCATAAGCTTTGCTAAAATTAGGAAAACATAACTAACGTGAATCAGTTAACTTATTTTTTTTTAGTTTTAAAACTATCATATACTCATCATCCCACTTAGTCACAACATTCTTTTTAACAAGTTCATCTAAAGGTGTTGTTATAGAACTAAATTATTTCACAAACTTTCTATAAAAACTTACTAATCTATGAAAACTCCTTATTTTATTTTCTTAGGTGTAGATTAATCCATAATTACCTTAAACTTATCTTCATCTACATTTATTCCATGTGAACTCAAAAATAGAAAAGATTTCATGCAAAATAAATACTTTTTAACATTAACATGCAATTTATGCTTCTTTAAAACAAGAAAAATAGCATTAAAATGTTTAACATGATCATCCAGATTTTTGTTATACACTAAAATATCATCAAAGTATAATACAATAAATTTTATAATAAAATAATATAAAATATGATTCATTAACCTCATAAGGGTCCTAAGTGTATTAGTTAAACAAAATGACAGTACTAACAATTTATAAAGTTTACATTTTGTCTTGAAGGTATTTTTTCATTCAAAACTCTCTTTTATGCAAATTTGACAATAGTCTTTCTTTAAAATATACACGAATATGATAATAGCCATTTTTAAAATCAATTTTAGAAAATATGCATTATCCATGCAATTCATTAATCATATCATCAAACCTAGGATATGGTGTTTATGCTTTATAATGATTTTCTTGATGGCTCAGCAATTAATACATATGTGAAATATTCCATCTTTCTTTGGTAACAAATCATAAGAACTAAACATAGGCGACAACTCTCCCTCACTAATCCACTTTGCATTAACTTATCCACTTGCCTTTAAACGTCCTTTGTCCCCTTAAGATTGGTTTTATAGATTTGTCTATTAAGGATTGATGAATTGGAAATGAAGTTTATTTGGTATTCTACACCTCTTAAAGAAGGTAATCCATATTGTATTTCCTTTGAAAATATGTCTATAAAATCCTATAACAAAAGACCACACTAGGTAAAGAAATGTTAAGACAGTTGAAAAATAAATATTGTACAAAAGTACATGTATTTATTGCCTCACTAACATAACACTCTTAATTTAACCATATATAGAAAAAACACTAACTCTTTTAGTTTTCTCTTTATTTTGTCCTCTCTATATTGAATTTTTTTCGTATTGACACCACCATAAAATTTTCACTTTTCTGCACACATTCAACTTTTTATCAGTCTTTTCTTTTTCTTAAATTTTCACTTTTTTTTCTTTCAACTTGCACTTTTTAGTTATTCTAATATGATCCTTATGCGCTTCCTATAATTCTAAAGGTATGAATACAATACTTTGGTTGTTCATTATAACATAGTATCTATTCATATACCTATTATAAATAACATTTCTACTAGACTGCCATGGATACTTTAAAAGTATAGGATCAATATGTAACATCATAAGGAAACACATCTTTGTAATTGCCAATAGAGGATGCTACTAACACCTACTTTGTCACCTTAACTTCTCCATATTAATCTAGTCATTGTAACTTATATGGTTTAGGATGCTATAATGTAGCCAATTTTAGCCTTTTAACTAATAAAGTACTAGCAACATTAGTATAACTAATACTATCAATAATCTTACTACATACTTTGTTATCCACATGGCAGTTAGCGTTAAAGATGTGCCCATGTTAGACCTCACTAGCATTTTTCACAGGATGTATATTAAGAGCACGCCTAGTAATAAACATATCTCTATGTATGGATATAATCTTCCAATAGTGGCACCTCATTGTCACTTGAACTATCTCACTCTCTATTTTCAACCATTTACCATAACAATCATAGCTCTTTTATTTAAACATTACGAAGTAATATGCCCAAATCTTTGGCACTTTAAACACGCAACATCTTATGACTTAAAAGATGGATTTAGTTTTGGTTTTACCTTTAAAAATAACAACCAAATTCTTTTCCTTTACATCTTTTGTAGGTTTTGAGGTAATTTTGTTATCCTTCCAATTTTAACTGCATGAAGAGTTAGAAGTTGAAGCATATTTGGAAGCACCCTTAAACTGCAATTCCATTTCCACCTTGATAGCTTTATACATCAAACTTTCCATCTCCATATAAGGTTACAATTCCACCACATCAACTATCTCTTTACTCAAACCACCAATAACTCTAGCCCTAATGATCCTCCTCTCATTAGCCTTCATCATAGTTATCTTCATCTCCTTATATTAGTCTTCTATACTCATAGAACCTTAAGTTAGCCTTGTAACTTTCTATACAAGTCCCTATAATAATAGCTAGGTATAGACCTCTTCACATCACTAATTTCAACTCTTCCAATGATAAAATAGGTCTTTCAACATTCCTACATCTATCGATCATAAATTGTTCCAACTAGATGCTAGCATAATTTGTAAACTAAGCTGTTGTTAGTTTAACCTTCTTTTCCTTGGAGTACTTATGAAAATCAAACACATGGTCTACCTTCCTATCTTCCTCTAAGTATAGTTCAAGATTATTCTTTCCTAAAAAGATAAGGATTTCATCTTAGTACTACCAAATTTTTATCTACCTTTGAAACAATCGTTTTACACTTCCTAGAAATAATCTCATCATAATTAGAACCCTCCTATTCCTCCTCCTCGAACATGTGTTTTCCTAGAGGATTTAGGTTTGGATAGGGATTCTAAACTATCTAACCTCATGTTTAGAAGTTTGAATTAGGCTTAGATAGCCTTCATAAACAATTTAAAATCAATTTCTGTATAATCTCTACCAATGCTTATGTTTAAACCTATGAAAAAAATATTAGTACAAACAAATTAGTTTTCATTACATACTTCCTTACGTTTTCACACACAAGATTAGGTTACCTAATTGCTTATGTTTTATTCAATTGTAGCTTTTCTCGATGATGTTCTCACCATTCTTACCTTTTACTGCTTAACTTCACCTTACAAGCCCTTTAAGAAGAACTCTATTAATGGTCATACCAAAATAATAAGCAATAATGGATTTTGTAAGTTTGGTTAACGAAAAATAATAAGAAAGAACAAAGGAAGCAAAATCAACAAGAAGATAACAAAGATAAAATGAAACTATGGATCCTTTTAAAGTAGGGAAAGGATTAGGACACTTTATAGCATACTAGAACACTTTATAAACATGTTATGTAATAGATGAAATTTACATTTTGATTTGCACTTGTGATTCTAAATATATATATATATATATATATATATATATATATATAATGCAGACTATCTCAAAAACATAAAAGAAAAGCAAATGAGAACAACTTTGACTGAAGGAGAATGAACAAAGTGAATTATGAATTAAAATAATTATAATAGAAAAAATTAGGTAGGATTGATGATGAATGACACAATCAAAAATAAGAAAAACAAATACTTAAAGGATAGATAACACTTGATTTTAAGAGCCAAAGATCTTATGCTAAATAATACGAATCTTAGGCTAAAAATGACTAAAACTTGAATTATAAAGGTTTAAAACCTTGGGACCATTTTCAAATCAAGCAAGGATAACTCAACCCTAATTAAACCAACTAATGAAAACCAAAGTTATAATGATTTATGATCACCAGAAATTGCTTTGATAATATCATAATAAATTTTTGTTATAGAACAAAGATGAAATTATCACAAAAGTGAAGAAAGCTCTTAAATTGTTTTCTTATTATATTGATCAATAAATTACATTAATAAAATAACCTTTAACAAGCATATAATTCTCAAATCTAGAGTCCAATAAGGAAAAGGACATTCCCAATTTATTCCTCATTATAATCTGATTAAGAATAACTAAGCACCTGTTTGGTTCAGCTTTTGGAGGCTCCAAAAGTACTTTTTTCTATAGCAAAAGTTATTTTAAGGAAAAAAATGAGTGTTTGACTGTAAACTTCAAAAGTAATTTTGAAGTAGAAATAACTTTTTAAAAAAATAAAATACAACTTTTTCAAAAGCTCAAATTTAGAACTTTTCATAAAAGCTCCAAATTTTAGCTTTTTCGGGTGGAGTTTACGTTTATATTTTGCGTTGTTTACGTTTATAACAGTCCTCCAAAACATGTCTCGATCTCTCCGACGTTTTGAAAGCCAAACCAAAATTCCTGTCTTCTTTCTACTTGTACTCTACGATCTGGTCCAATCTTTTTACTACCGTCATTGCAATTTTACAAGGCATGGCTATGCTTCGCTCTCTCTTAAAGCTATCGACGGTAGCGACCACCGTTGCTAGAAGGTACCAATTGGGCCTCACCTCCCTCAAGTCTTCATTACTGATTGTGTCACTACCACCGTCGAGGTTGTTCCACTCTGAAATCACTAGCGCAACTACAAACCCAGTTGCTCTTCAGATGATTGACTACGCACTTCCCTTGACCTGTCCCAGAAATCAGGTTCCATTTTTATGTGATTTGCCTGCTACCCTTGTTGTTTTATGGATCAAAGGTGTTGGATTTGTTTGAAAGTTCACTTTTTTTTAATTTAATTATATGGATAGATGAATCACATGCACAAGCTATGTTGGTTTTGGAGTAGTCTTCTTTGTCATACTCTAATGAGAGCCAAGATACTGTTACTCAAAATTGCAAAGGAATGGCCTTATTGGCGATGTCTAGCTTATTATCTAGAAGGTTTTGATCTTTTCTGTTATTTATCTCGTCTTTGATTGGATTGGAAACTCTAGT
>JAOTBA010000005.1:34291412-34309469 GCA_025629845.1 Erythroxylum squamatum
AAAATTTCATCCAACCCGATTTCAAATACCGTTAGCTAGCGTAGAATTGAATTTTCTCATAATCCCTGTGGACACGATTCGGTTCTTACTGATTTATTACTCACTTCGACAACCGTACACTTGCGGTTCATGAAAACCTGTTTTGTGTTTCTTCATTTTTACTATTTTATTATATGGGTGAGTTTATGAGAGTAGTAACTTCAAGCGACTGATTATCAAAGGGACTTGATGCATTTGTATCTGATGAATCTGCTAGCTAATCATTCCTATCTAGATTAGCACCACTCTTCACACTTGTATCAGAAGTTTCATGCACACTCTAGTTTTCTTTTCTTTTTTTCCATCTAGGGCATTTCCTTATTTTGAATTACATGACTCTCCAAATTATTTATTTTGCTGTTGTTGATCATCACTATTTGAAACTCCATTAGTAACTAACAGGGGATATGTGCTATCTGTACCTTTACTTCTTCCTCAGCTTTGTTTTTTTTAGGGATCCAGATCTTGGCTTTGTCTTTCATGTTAGGCTTCCACAGTTGAGATAATTGTATTTTGTCTTTAATCAATTTACCACCTTCACCATACCTCATTATAGGAATGGTTTCAGGCATGCTTTCTCGCACTCATCTTTAACACATAACCTAGCATAACCCGCTCTCTTGACATTTACAATGTTCTCGTCCATGGAAAAAAGTGTGCCAATGTAGCTAGCCAAGCAACTTAGTCCTTCCGAAGACCAATACTCAAGAGGAACCTTGTGCATATTAATTCATATAGGTAAAGTTCTGATCTTTGCTCTATCTGGATTAAAACCTAATTCCCATTTTCTAAAAAATAAAGGTTTAACTTGTATATGCCAAAGCCCCAATTCCATCACCCTAGTCACCATTTCAACCAAATAGAATAGAAAGACGAATAGGTCATCTTCTGTGATGAGAGTGGTTGGAAGACTCCATTTTGTTCTAGTTGAGTTCTGCCCAATTTTAAACACTCGGGTATGCCATCTTCTTATCCATAAAGTATCCTAAGGGACAACTGCCATTTGATACCTCCCAACTGCAACACAGCTTCTGGTGCGGACATAAGTACCTCTGCAACACTAGGAACAAATCGCAAGCTTCCAAAAGTTTCTGGATCTCCTACAACCTAACCCCACATTGGATTTTCTACCTTCCGCAGTGGATTGTTAGGTGGGGAGGGTGTGGGGCTGGTAGATAGAGGAGGGAAGTCAGTCGCCACTGAAGGAGATGGAGACAAGGATGAAGCCCCGGGTAACATTTTACCATTAACGATAAATTGTCAGAACTCGATGCTTAATAAAAAAGCAGGCTGTTAAAAAAGGCAAACACCTAGTTCGAACCAGACAGAAGAAGTAGTTCGAGTGGGAGAGAAAATGTAGAAGAAGAAGAAGAAGAAGGTTACCAAGAGAAACAAGAGGGCAGAGGCAAGGAGACATTTAAAGAGAGTAGGTTTCATGTTTTGGTGTAGGTGGAGGAGTAGAGAGAAGGGCAGAGAGAAGGAGGAGAAAAGTCATGGCTATAATGTGAAGTGTTATCTTAAAATATCTTTAGTTAAAAGTACATACATGCATTGCATAGGTTGTGATTGCATATGAAAATAAGTTGGATTTAAATTACAATGAATTGGAAATGTTGCAAAAAAGGATCTAGGACTTTTGTACTGAACTCGAAGTTGTAAAGGGTGGCTAGGCCCTTTTCATCATAAGTTCACATCAAACTATCTTCATTGTTAGTGATTGTTCTTTGATGTTGAAGTTTCTCTAGGATTGAACATAGGAGCTCAACCTCCATTCTCGCAGATGTATTATGTATATTAGTCCATATTGGCAAGTACTTATAATTTTCAAAAGCCTCAACCACTTTGATGTTATTATTATTGGACAGAAGCTAAAGCTTTAAGAACGTTGTCTTAAGATTTGTTTCTCTTACCCAATATGTCATTCTGCAAAATAACAGTGTTACCATTGCTAACTTTTTGTTTGAAAGACGAAGAGTTTAAATAGGGCTTTAGGATAGGATTTTGATGTCCTAGAGTCCAGAACATTTATTACTATATTATAGGATGTGCATCCTCCATGAATCCAAATTCTAACCATATTTGATATATATATTTTTCTCATAGAAGCTTCTATTCAATGGCAAATCTCCACTACCATTTACTTAAGAGGGTCTCAATTTTAATGAAAAAATCTTCCACACCTATTCCACATTGTTCTTTTCTTAAGAAAACTAGCTGAAGGGACATCACAAATTTTCTAGCATTTAAAGCTCCTCCTAAAAGAAATCTGCACCTTGGTTGGTTACTTCACAAAATACTCTTATCCTCTTAAAGCTTCTTCACTTGCATTGCATGTTCTTTTGGCAATGTTTCATCAACGCAGGTACAAGCTACAATGGTGATAGGTTATAATAAGTAGAATACATAATCACTCAACGAGACCAAGCATCTGTTGATGCTCCATCATTTCCCCCTTTTTCTTCCTAATTTCTTTATGTAACAATTAACTTTCATTTAATTTCCAACTTCAACTCTTCTATCATTTCCATGTGCTCATATTAGACTATAGTTGTCGCTTGATTATTTTAAACCATGTTTAGCATTTAATACTTTCTAGAAATTGTTGTTATTAATGTCACTTATATGTAATTACACTTAGTGATGGAAGCATTGAACAATATGGAAGGTTTTAATGATTTTGTGGAAATAAATGAAAAATATGGGGTACGGAATGATAGCATAGAGATGTATTTAATCTCATTGATGGTTGAAGAAGTGAAGAAGCGAAATCAAATGACTACTAATTTTTCCAAAACTGGTTGAAAGAATATTAAGGCAGTTATTCAAACAAAATTCAATAAAGAGTATATTGATGTTTAGTTAAAGAATAAGTATAATAGATTTAGAGCTAGATTGAACAATTTCATGAATTTACTCAAAGAAACAGGAATCAGTTACAACTCTTTTACCGGTGAAGTTAATGCTATAATTGAATGTTGGGAAAACCTATTTAAGGTAAAATATGTCTTTGTTTTATTAATATAACATAGTATATAATATTTGTTCTTATGTTTCATTTTCATCGTTATAGGTGCATAAAATGACTCACAAATTCAAGAAAAAAAGATTTAAGAAGTTTTCAGACTTGTGTTATATTTTTAGAGATACTACTGCAATTGGTTTGCATGCATATCCATTAATTAAATCCTCTATCAAATAGTACATAAGAGGAACATAGAATTGGTGTTGATGAAGATTACTCGTATAATGAAAAAGGAGATCAAGTTATAAGTTCACCGTTTAAGAGAAAGAAATCTCCTAAGAATAGAAAGGCAAAGAAAACACATTTGAACATTCTAGAAGAGATCTTGCTTATAATTGGTGAACAATGAAAAGGAAGAATGATTTACTTAAGAAAAAACTGAGTGAAACATCATCCACTGCAGAGAATAGATCTGGAGCTTCATCAATTAAGCAAGAGTCTAACATAATGATGGAATGTCTGAATTCCTTAGATGAAATGGGTATTGAGGGTGTGAAATATGGAAAAATTGTAAAGGCTTTACATGATTCTCCACTTTACAAGGATATTTTTATGAAGATGGTAGATGCAAGGAAGCTGGATTAGATTATGTCGCTTTAGTTATATTTCATGTTATTCCATATCAAGTTCTTATTAATTTGACACTTCTATCTATTCTATAGTTTGAACATTTTAAATTTGTATTTTGTATGAATATTTGACTGAATGTTAAGTCTATGTTTTATATGAATATTTTAAGTCTATATTTTGTATGATTTTTTTTCCATATTTGATTAAACCTTTTGACTGATTGTTTTGTTAATTATTTAATGTTGGCATTGGAGATAGATTCTTTATCAGATTCAGATGATGAACTAATGAAGGTAGTCATTATTTCTCTAGTTGGGGAGAGACCAAATATTTTTATTTATAAAAGCAACCATGTAGAACTTTTACTCTATCAGGTCATGATTGAATATTAGAACTTTTGAATGAGAATCCTACGATGATCTATTAAAACTTAAGAATGAGCAAGATAATCTTTTTAAGCTTATGTGATGAGTTGAAGAGTTTAGGAGACTTAAAGGCAATAAGTCATTTGATTGTGGAGGAACAAGTAATAATTTTCTTGATGACTATAGGGCATAAAGAGACAATTAGAATCAATGTAGAACATTTTTAATATTCGACCTGGACAATTTTGAAGTACTTTCGCAAAGTCTTATATGAAGTTAATCGTCTTACAAAAAAAGTCATCACTCCACCATCCTTTACCAATACACCTCCGGATATTTATCATAATTCAAAATTATTTCCATATTTTTAGGTACATTCATATATTTAATTACTATTTTATTATGTCCTTATGGTTAATAATTATTTTAATAGGATAGTTTTATTTTTAGGATTGTATAAGAGCAATAGATGGTATAAATATTGATGTATATGTTTCGATCGATGAACAAATATCATACAAGGGTAAAAGAATTAATGCAACCCGAAACACTATATGTTGTTGCTCAATTGATATGCGTTTTACATATGTAATGGCTGGATAGGAAAGTACTACAAATGACTTTGGAGTTCTCTTAGAAATAATGACAAATCCAGTGAATCAATTTCCTATTCCTCCACAAGGTATTATATTATTTTAAATAAATATAATAATTATGATTAATTTTTAATATATTTTGTTAATATTATGTTCTTTTTATGTTAGGTAAGTTCTATTCGGTTGATTCAGGCTACACTAATATGCATAGATTTCTTATGTCATACCGAGATGAGAGATATCATTTGTAAGATTATAGAGGAAGAGGAAGACTTCAAAGTTCATAGGAATTGTTTAATAACAAGCATTCTTCATTAAGAAATGTTATTGAAAGATGTTTTGGTGTTCCAAAAGTAAGATTCCCTAGACTTTCAAACATGCCGAGTTATGATATGAAGAAACAAAAATTCATCATTATTGCCTGTTATGTTATACACAATTATATTAGAATGTATGGACAAAGCAATGAATTATTTGACAATTGTGCTAAAAGTAAAGAACAAATTAAGGAAAATGAAAATGAAGATGTAAGTTCTTAAGTGGATTATAATATCACTCTAGCACAACTTTGAAGTATGTCTTAAAAGCAAGATAAAATTGTTATACAAATGTGAGATGATTATATTAGTTCAAACTTATTTATGTTTTTTTTTTTCGTAAATGATAGTATTATTATGTTTTGAAGAATTATAATATGATGGACATATTTTATTGATTAGAATGACTTAATGTAATTTTCTAATTTATAAAATTGTATTATATACAATTAATCTACTAATTTCTTTAATTATATAGATATGCATATATTTTATTTCTAGCTATAATGAGAATTAATTAATTTAAAAACATAATATATTTTATTAAAACTAATTAATGTAAGAGTATGATTTAAAAAATAAAAACAAGATGGTAAAACTAAATATGTTTTTTAGTTTTTTATTACAAATTTCAACTAAATAAGTTTTTATTTTCAATTTTTATATTAGAAATACCAACCAAATTAGTTTCTGTTTTTTAATTAAAAAACCAAAAGCTAAAAATAAAAACTAAAAATCACAGTAGAAAAACATAAATGGAACTAAATGGCCCCTAAATATTTGCTAACGTCTTTTAAAAGGTCTAATTATTCTTTAACAAACTTGATTCCACAAATACAAGTAGCTTTTGTTTTATAATTCTGATAAATGTTAAAATTATTTGTAGTGGGAAATGCTTCCATTACTGTGGACTGTGAAGCATTATTAATAAACACTTCTAAAATGTCCATTCTTGTCAATTATTTTCAATCATATCCTAGCTGATGCTGAAGTTGAGTCTTTAAATTTTGTAATATATAGAAGAAAATAAAGTTCCTAATTAGTGTTAGTCTTCGGATTGAAATTCATTCAAAAAAATAGGTATAGGTAAATTGGAAACTTCTCGCTTATATAATCTGATGGAATGTATTAATAATAATGACGAGTGGATTGTGGGGTCTGGCAGGAAGTGACGGGATTCCAAAATCAAGACCATTAAGCCTATTAGTTGATTCTAGATTGTTCCATATTATATTAAAATATGTAATACCGTTGGACTGGGAATTCAACATGCGCTATGATTAAGAAAGAAGTCAAAGACCCCGCACGGATAGCTTGAGTGGCAAATTAGCAGGGTAAGTTGGTCCAAGGTTCTAGGTTCGACTCTTGGTAACGGGAGGAAATGACCGCTCTGTTAGGGGGCTGCTCAAGATCAAACCGTGATTCAATCCTCCAGCAGTGGTCGGGCCTGCGACTGGGGGCCCTTAGGATTGGGGATCAACCTTTAGTCCAAGAAAGAAGTCAAAGAAGTCTCCTACGTAAGGTCCATTGGTTTGGACTCGGATTGGACACTTGATTTCAGGACAGCTTCCTACTCCTTGCAGAGAAATAGATAGCTTCGTAAAATCTTTTGTTTCAGTTTTAAAGTCGTCAGAGTTTTCTCGGCCTTTACTTCAGCGCAACAAAGGTTCTTGAGATCCTTATTGAGCCCAGTTGCTCTTAAATTAAACATTCATGCACTTTCTCAATTGAAGCAATTGTTGAGGCAATGGAGGATTATGTCCAGTCATTTATCATCCCAAATGATGAAAAAGGAATTTAAAGATACCGATCTCAAATGGTATGTAAATCTTCTTAGAAGGAAATTTAAGCCAATTTCATTTTCTGAAAACCTGTTGGAATATTTGAAGTTGCCTGTTTTGAACCAAGCTAAGGTAGATTGTGTACATATATTTTTGCATCATTTGTCCGAGGAAAGGAATTGATGAAGGTGCATCCGATAGATACAACAGAACTTAGAAAGGGCACAATGCAAGTTTATATTGCACCAACTCTACAAAATAATAAAAATTTCACTCCAACTGAAGATTTAAACCTAAAATTTCTTAGTTATAATGGTGATGCTTTCTATTGCACTCCAAATTCTTATAATAAAATAAACATAGTATAAGAAAGTAGCAAAATTCCATCAATTGTCGTGAAAGAGATATTGATCAAAATGAGAGTTGTAATGATATGAAATATTGTGATAAAAATAAATTAAATTCTACAAATAATAAATTGAGAAATATCAATGAGACAAAATTTGATTTACGGTCGCTTTCACTATTAGAACTACCATTAATCATCGATACAAAGAAAATTATTTTACCAATCATATATTCGATATGATATTGAATACCCATCTTTTCTTAAGATTAGTTTAGTAAAAAACACATAATTCAATTAACTTTTATTGTTTGATAATCTTATATACGATCCAAAATTTAATTAAATAATAGCTTTAAAAAAGGAAATGCCGCCAAACAAGATAACACATCATTTGTGGTTGCATTTAATCTTGTTGAATGTTTTTTTTTTTAAGTTAATAATTTTTGATGTAGCAAATTCAAACCTCTACTTGCTACAAAGATTTAAAAATTTGAATTTTTATATATTCAATATTTAATCTACCAGATGATCATTTCAATGAATAATTAATCGTGCAAATTAGAAATCAATTAAAAATAATCTTAAAAACAAAAGCACTGAAAAGAAATTTAATGTACAATTGAATGAAGCACCTAATAAAAAGGCTCAATTATCTCCCAATTTACAAAATTCTAAAGCCTTTCCCTCTCTTCAACTAAGATAAAGAGGATTAGCCAATAATGGCCATAACTACTTCTAACTTTTAATAAAGAAAAGCTACTCTAATGTCTACTAAAGAGAGAAAAAGAAAACAATGTAGGAAGTTGGAAAATCCAAATGAAACTTAGAATGATCTTCCTCCTTCCCTAGCTCTATTCAAAAAGAACATGAAACCTGTTACCTTCATTTTCAATCTTGATTGTGCTTTTTTTTTATATTAACAGAACCACGCAAGAACTGGTAGCCTATGTTGGGGAGCAAGATCAAGTGAATGTGAAGACAGATTCATATGCCACTGTGAATTCAAAGTTAGGCTATGGCAGCTCATTTCTTCTTTGTGAGGTAATATCTGTTATTGGTTATCAGTTTTCTTATTCATATTTGACTAACGTCAATTGCTTATGATCTCTGCATCTACAGGAAATGTTCAAGGATATGCTGAAATGGAAAGCTAAGGTAGAGCAACAGATGCTACAGATTTCAAATTTTGTTATCACATTGAAGGTGTCAAAGAAAATATGGTAAACGAAGCTTATGAAATCAAGATGTAGCAAATAGGAAAGAACGCTCTTGGTGGAGTAATTAGCTTTAGTGTAAGATTAGGTTTTTTGTACAGGTTTTGGAGGTTGAGCACGTAATTTCTTTTTTGTAATCTCAATATTTACAATTTATAAACTAGTCTCTGTATTTATTATTTTATCTATAATATTGTTAAGGTTGTAATTAAAATTTTATATACGAAGAATATACTTTTGTTGGTATAATTTAACGATATTATACTTTTTATATATAATTCCTCAAATTATCAATTATTTTTATATAATAAATTTTTAAAAATCTAAATATTATATACAATAATATGGATTAAAAATACCACAAATAATTATAATTAACATGGTATAACATTTTCTTAAAAAATATATAAAAAATTTGAGTATACTTTATAAAATGTAACTAAAAACACTTGCCAACGTTTTAAAAAAGTAGGTAAAACATTTTGGCTACGTTTTCAGAAATGTAGCTAAAAAGTATTGGATATGTTTTTAGCTACGTTTTTAGAAACGTTGCTAATAATTTTTAGTTACGAAAAACAAGTGTAGTCAAAATATATTGGTGGCAATTTCACAAAATGTCGCTAATAATTTTTCGCTACAAAAATAAAACGTAACGAAAAACTATTAGTGCCGATTAGCAAAAAATATCACTTATAGTTTTCAGCTATGGGGATTTAGCGACATTTTTGGTGACAAACATAAATCGTCGCTATTACTATTAGTGACGCTTTTAAGACTTTTAGTAACGATTTTTTTCGTAGTCAAATGTGATTTCTGTTGTAGTGTTTTCTAGCATCGTGTTCTTATACTAGGACAAAACTTAAAAATTTAGACTATATCACGAGATTTAAGTATAACTTCTCAGCTATTTGAAGGTATGGATAACAATGGTGGATTATGCAAATTAATACGTCTTTAACTTTTTCTAGGACCCTCGCACTTGTCATTTCAAGCAAACTCGGTTGGCTTCTTTAACATATTGAAGGAAAGGAGGGTAATGCTCCACAAATTAACCTAGATGAAAAATGAGATAAGCTAACTATTCTTCGTATTAAATTTTATACTTTCTTCAGTGACTTGGTTAATGGCAATATTGGAAATCACATATATCTTTTGTAGGTTGATTTTAAAAATTGGTTATAGCAGTGGTAATGACCATTTTGCAGCACTATACTAGGATTATATAGACCTATCGCAAAGGATGTGTGCTCTCTTCTTCAAGGTTTTGTTCCCAATTGATCTGACCTAAAGTGATTTTTAGGGACTTTTTAATCTATGACACTCTCATTTCCAAGTTTCCTCGTTCAATCATGTTGGTTACTCCAGCCATAGGCGATTCTGGCGATGGTTGCCTATTTTGTTGATTTCGCAAGCATGACCTTTCTCGTTTGGTCTGAAGTGTCCTACTCCCGTCACTTACAAGCCTACAGCTTAAGAACTATTCTAGGTGTCCCAAATGCCCTTATTGGATCAAACTAAACCTTTTCTTTAAATTTTTGTCATCTTCGGTGATATGAATCCATAATCTATATGGAAGCGATAATATTTATTTGTGTTCTTCCATCCAGATCTACACGAGAGAGATAAGAGGAGGTCCAACTTGCTTTTGTCATGAAAATAATTTAAATTTCGATTCTAAGTCTCAAGAAGGCACCTAGCAGTAGCAGCTGTAGATCTGCTTGAACACCTCTTCTTTGCAATCGTGTTCATGTCGAGCATCCTTTCCTTTCTTCTCACAAGTATGTCATCCAAATTCTTCATCGCCTACTTGCCTTTTATCATCATTGTATGACCGTGTTGTTTGCACAAACCTGTCGGGGACCGTTCTTCCCCCTCAAGATCAATAAACCTTTACGCTCTTTATTTCCTCAAAATTGTGAGCTTTATCCATCAGTAAATACTTCCACATGATTTGAAGCCTCCGGAAACCCTTTCTCGTATGCTATATCCACCATACAAGGGATGAAATTTCAAGTTTGTGTAATGTTGTAAAGTTTTGCCTAACATCTAGACAACATCGAAGTAATGTTGTCTTGTTCCCTCTTTTAATGTGGATGGAAAAGTCTTAGGTTCCCTCTTTCATAGTTCAGCAAACACAATATTCTCCCAATAGATAGCAAACAATCCTACAACAACTAATTTATCAACTCAGACAAAGAACAAAAAAATCAACGTTGGTAATGGAAATATTACTATTTAACTCAGTGTTCAAATAAAAGACAGTAAATTTATGAAAATAAGAAGACCAGCCAACGTCGTTGAAATTCTCTCTAGGCTACAACCTCACCTCCTAGGCAAAATGACCCACCCCTTTCTACAACTATCTAAAATAATCTCTTTCCACTTTCATTTTATGATTTGATTGTTTGTCATTCCCATTCATCCTCCCCTTTCTCTCCCACATGTGGTTATTTTGAAACTGCCTCAGCAGATTGCTCCACCTCGGCATCACTTGCTATTTCCCTATTTTGCCCCTTTTTTCTCCTGTAATATGCTTTATGAATTGGACATTTAACAATACCCCCCTAATGATAGCCAACTTGTCCCCGAGGTGAAAGGTAGGGAATTGCGCCTAGATAAGGTCAAAAGATTCCCATGTGTTTTCCCAAACAGGCAGCCATTTCCATTGGATCAATACTTCTAACACGCTGGAAGAGTTAGTCCAAACTTCTAATAAATGTTCTAGTTGTAGCAATAATTCTAAGTCTTTGATGAGACAATGTGGGAGAGGTTGGCTAGAGACCTTGATACCAAAAACCTTTTTGAGTTGTGATATGTAAAAAACTGGATGGATGCGGGCATAAGGGGGAAGTTCCAACCAATAAGTAACTTTCCCAAGTTTTCCAATGACAAGAAAAGGTCCATAGGATCGTGGACTAAGCTTTTCGTTAGGGCTGGAAGCTAAAGAATGAACCTATAAGGTTATAGTTTAAAAAATACATAATCTCTCACTTGAAATTCAAGTTCACGCATCCCTAAATCAACAAACTTCTACATTCTTACCTGGGCCTTCATTAGATTGCTTTTAAGCTCATCAAGAATCTGATTCCGCTCCCTAAGTTGTATATTTACCTATTCCACCACTGAATCATTCTCTCTAAATCTTAATAGAGTAAGGGGATCGCGCCCATATAAGGCTCTAAAAGTGGTCATGCTGGTAGCCCTATGATAAGTAGTATTATACCAAAATTTTGCCCATGGAGGTCATTTCGGTCAGTGTTTTAGCTATGTTCTAGAAAAACATTATAAATAAGTCTTTAAACTTCGATTGACCACCTCTATCTGTTCGTCAGTTTGTAGATGGTAGGCAAAACTGAGTTTAAGAGTTATACCTGAAAGGTGAAACAATTCAGACCAAAATTGACTTACGAATACCTGATCTCGATCTAAAATGATGGTTTGTGGGTACCCATCCAGGCTAACAATCTCCTGAACAAATATTTCAGCCACTTGTTTTGTCGTGAATGGGTGTTTGAGGGGAATGAGATGGCTATGCTTGGATAGTTGATCCACTACGACTAATACAGTGTTGTAACCATTGGCTTTGGGCAATCCTCCTACGAAATCTAGGCATATATCCTCCCAAAATCGGGTCGGTATTGAAAGGTGTTGTAATAAACAGGCTAGTCTAAGGGTTTCTGTTGGATCTCGTTTCCGAAGCCTAACATCGGATATGGGATCATGAAGCTTGGGCGTGGAGGAAGACTTTGAATTTGGAAGTTAAAAAGAAAACTCCTTCGAAAGTAATGACGGGCTTCGCCGCGGCGAACATATGAGAGAAACTCACCTAACCCTTCAGGTCAAATTCATCGCAGTGACAATTATAACTTCGACGCGGCAACCTTGGAAGACTGACTACGCCGTGGTGAAGTCGCCACGAGAAAAGTAGAATTACCTTCGAGTGAGTTACGCCGCGGCGAACTCTTGGCTTCACCACGGCGAAAACCCCAGTACAGAAACCAAAAACCTATAAATAAGCTACCTTATTAAATACAAACATAAATCCTTTTAACCTCCCTCATCAATTTAACTTAAAGACCAAAATGAACATGAATATAAACACAAACCAATCCTCAATTTCTTCTTCTCATCTCTAAAACAAAATACATTGCGAAAACAAGAAAATCATAAACAACCCAAATATATTTCATTTATATCAAAATGGAGTTTTACAAAGTTTTAATGACATTTCAAGCCATAATACATCATTTGCTTCATAAACAATAAATACAAAAGATATTTGAATATCAATTGAAATGCAGTTAAAGCCTTGAATTTCCAAAAATCTAACTTAAAAATACAAAAGTATGCCAATTCGGAGTGATGCTGTAACTCTTAACTACTCAATGTCTTTCTCATCACCTGAACATGGGGAGGAGAATGGGGGTGAACTTAAAACTCGTGGGTAACAGTTTTATAATCGGTAACAGGCAAAAACTATTTAAATGTTCATTTCCATTGTAAAACTCACATTGAATTATGAAACATATATTTCCCAATTCTCAATTTATCAAACAATTTATAAACAAAATAAATCATGTATTCAACAACTTGCTAACACATAAGCACATCACAATGGTTTGGGAGGCCCATAAATAGAACGAACTAACACATTCCCATATAATGGTTCTGTGTAGTTGTGAACAGAACGAACTAACACAATCTCACATAGTGGTTTTGTGTAGTCGTAAACATGAAGGAGTCCTTGAAGGAGCTCCATGCCACTAGCGGGCAGTCAGGAGAAGCCTTTAGTTGAAGTGCATTTGACATACAGAATGGACCAAACCAAACCCACATAACATGTATTTCATAACTTGTAAACTCGTTGCCCAAAATGGCACATTTTTTAAACTTGCTTTCATAAACATAGTATCTTTTCAAGAATCATTTTCATATTCTTTTCATAAATCATCAACACAGTAATCATATACCAAACACATAACACCTTCTCAAAGCATTCAAAGAGCAATAATTGCACATTCATAAATTCGTTGAAATCATTTATTTTCCATCATTTGCAAGAAAACAGTAATAGCTTATTCTTAGTTATAAAAATGTAGCCTATCTTAATTTCCCTGCTTGAAAACTTGCTCAAGGATGCCTCTTCTCTTGCTCCTCTTGCCTATTTTGATTTCCTTAACATTAGCAAAAATCCCCATTCAATAGGAATTCAAATTGGAAAACCCAAAGAACCATATGCATGAAATTGATCCTAGACTACTTAAACCCATGTATTTCCTAAGCTCTTTGAACCAAAACCCTTCCAAAAGTCCAAAAGATTAAACATAAACTTACCTTGAATCTTCACCAAACAATGAGTTTTTTGGCTCTAATGGAAGCTTTAATCTTCCTCTTTCTTTTTCCCTTCTTGAGCAACTTTAAAATCACTCTTTAAAACTAAGAAAAATTGAAACCTAGTTTCTCTTCTTTCTTTCCCTTCCTTTCTCTCCCACGGCACTCTCTTCTTTTCTCTCTTCAATTTTCGTTTCTTCTTCTTCTAAAACAAGACAACAATTGTTCCCCTTACTCTTATACCCTTAATGAGTGTAAAATTCCCCTTTTGGCCTTCCTTAATGCCTTATGTCCTTAATGCTTAAGTGTCTTGCCAAAAATACCCTTTATGTTATACACTCTTAACACTTTAATTTAACTAACTCATGCAATAAAATCCTACTAACATTGACATGCTAATTACTCCAAAAATAAATAATCTATCAAGACCTCAAAATTTAATTTAAATCATGCTTATTCATCAAGAAAAAAAATTCGGAGGCTAACAGCTTCATACTTATTTCTTTGGCACACCTCACATGCTACTACAAATTATCGAACATCCCGTTTTAAAGCTTCCCAAAACATTATGGCTACTAGCCTTTTGTAAGTTCTGAAAAATTCGGAATGACCCCCAACTGGTGAAGAATGGAAGTTATGCAGTAGTGTTGGCATTAAAGAGGATCCTTTTGGTATTACCAACCGCCCTTTGTAAAGCAAGGTTCTTTGTCATAGAGAATACCCTGACTGGGCTTTAAAGCCCTTTAATAAATCTAGCATAATCTGGTGCAGCTTTGCATCTGTCGCTACCTCTTCTATAAGCCCCTCAATTTGTGGTGTCTATATTGTAGATACTGCCACCAACTCTACTCTTTTAGATAATGCATCGGCAACCCCATTTTCTTTCCTTGGCTAATACTAGATTTCAAAATTATGTCCCATTAGCTTGATTACCCATATTTGCTGATCTTCCCCTTGCACCTATTGCTATATTAAAAATTTGAAACTTTTCTGATCAATTTTGATCACAAAATGTCGTCCCAATAAATAATGTCGCCATTTCTGAACATCAAACACTATAGCTATCAACTCTCTCTCATAAACTGATTTTAAACGATTGCTGGGTGAAGTGTGGCTGATATAAGTTAATGGATGCCTTCTTGCATTAACACAACTCCTAGGCCCAGTCTAGATGCATCAGTTTCCACTATAAAAGGTTTCTGGAAGTCTGGCATAACTAATACAGGCATTGTAGTCATAGCCCTTTTTAAATTTCAAAAGCTTCAGCTGCTTCTAGTGTCCACCCAAATCTGTCTTTCTTCAACTGCCTTGTGAGAGGCTTTGCTATCTTTCCATAACTTTTAACAAAACGATAGTAATAACTAGTAAGACCCATAAATTCTCTTAAGATTTTTACATATTTTGGTACCGACCAACTTAATATGGACTCCACCTTTGCTGGATCGACTGCCACCCCCTCAGTTGAAATTATATGGCCCAAATATTCAACCCTTTCACTTCCAAAAACACACTTTTTTTAGTTTACCACTAGTTTGTGTTCCTTAAGTAAGGTTAATGTTGTATGGAGGTGCTATAAATGTGTCTGATTGTCCCGACTATACACTAGTATATCATAAAAAAAAACTAGCACAAACCTTCTTCGATAGGGTTGAAATAAATCATTCATTATTACTTGGAAGGTCATCAGTGCGTTTGTCAATCCGAACAGCATGGCTCAAAATTCGTAGTGACTATTGTGGGTGCAAAAAGTTGTCTTCTCCTCATCTCTCACAGCAATACGAATCTGGTGATACCCTGACTTAAGATCCAGCTTTGAAAATATCTTTGCTCCGCCTAGTTCATCAAGTAATTCATCAATTTCTAGGATTGGAAATTTATCTACCACAATCATCTTATTCAGAGCCTTATAATCTATACAGAATCTCCAACCATCATCTTTTTTTTGAACTAGCAATACCGGGCTTGAGAAGGGACTATTGTTGGGTAGAATTAATCCAGCTTCCAACATCTCTTGAATTATTTTCTCAACTTCGTTCTTCTGATAGTGAGGGTAATGGTGTGGCCATAAATTTAGAGGTTACGCCCCTTTCACCAGTCTAATGGAATGGTCTTTAGCTCATTTTAAAGGTAGGGTGTTCGGGTTGGTGAATAAATCCCAAAAATTGTATAACAGCTCTAAAATCTCACTATCTTCACTCACTGATTCCAGCACCTCTGTATCCATTACTACCGTTAATTATACTACAAAACTGTGCTCAATATCTTTCACTGACTTCATCAGAGTTCTCACAGTGACTTCCATATTTGACATAAATGGGTCACCCTTCAAATTGAACCATTTCCCATCAATTTTAAACTTTAAAGTAAGCAATTGCCAATTTGCTTTTAATTCTCCCAGTCGTGACAACCACTCTACACCCAATATGATGTCAACATTTCTTAATTGGAAAGGCAAACAATCCTATTCAATCTCAATCCCTTGAACCTTTAGCTTTATTCCTTTACAGACTCTTTGTCCCTTAATCCGAAACTCGTCTCCTGTTATTACTCCGATCCTTTAGTAAGCTCAATTTCCAAACTCATATCTTTAACTAAAAACTCAGAGATGAAGTTGTGGCTTGCACCACTGTCGATTAGAATGTGTACCTCATGACCATTTAACTCACCAGTCAACTTAAAGGTTTTATATGGGCTGATTCCAACCATTGAATGAGATGACAACTAAATTTGGGTCCCTTTTATAATCATCTTAGTCCTCATTTCCTTAATCGCCTGGGCCCCCAAAAACTAACGACTCCCCATCTATGTCTTTCTCTTTGACTACCAACAGTTGTAGTTGACAATGTCGGCACCTATGATTTAGCCCAAAAGGTTCTTCATATAGGAAGCAAAGGCCCCTCGCTAACTTATTCTGAATCCCTTCATCTGTCAGTCAATGATAAGGTGGTCGTCGATCCCTCACTATTGACTACGTTGATCCTTTGGTTAAATGGTTGGTGTGGGGGGAAAATTTGGCTTGGGTTGGATTGAAGGGAGTTCGTGTTTGGGTGTTGTGAATGTGGTAATTCGAGTTGGCTGGTTGTGTTTGATGGGTAGAAGTTGGGTGAACTGAGTTTTTAATTAAAATGGGTTAGCCAGGGTTTTTTGCGCTAGGAGTTGAATGTTGGGTGGAGTGATAAGAGGAATGGGTTAAGGTGTAAGTGTTTAGGCTAGTGGATTGAAATCTTGAAGGAAACAATTTGATTTGGGATCCATTTAGATAACTCATAGTGGACTTGGGTCTCAGTTTGGACTCTCTCATTAAATCTAAAATTTGGGTTCTATTTTCCACCTTTTGCGTTATCCCCATTGCTTGAGCCAATGTATTAGGCCCTAAAATTCTTAGTTCAATCAGGATCCCCTCCTTCAACTCATTAATGAAAGCCCCCTTCAGCAATTCTTCTGATAGATCAATCAATGGTGCTACTAACTTCTCAAACCAACTTCTATACTCAACCACCGTGCCCCATTGTCAGAGTGACAGTAGCTCCTCATAAGTCGTCCCCTCCTGCGACGATCAGAATCAGTCTAGTAAAGCCTTCTTGAATTCGTCCCAATCTATGATAGGACTTATGGATTCCACCCATTGCAACCACGTTAAGGCTAACTGGTCCATACAGACTGCGACAACCGAAGTTTTATCTCTCTCACAATACGGTTCACCACAAATACCTCTCTACTAAAAAATCCCCCTATAAGATCTTCTCCAATGAACGTCAGTAAATCTAGATGTTGTGCGTTTTGCTACAATCCCACCACCGTGTGTGGGGGTTCATTTCCCCCAACATGATGTTGGTTTTCCAGCAACCCCATCTCTGGTTCTCTCTGCCTTACAATCCCACTACCGTGTGTGGGGGTTCATTTCCCCCAACATGATGTTGGTTTTCCAGCAACCCCATCTCTGGTTCTCTCTGCCTCTGATTAATGCCTTCATTCCTTTCTTCCTGTTCTCCCTCACCTCCCTGAGTCGTTGAATGCTCGGTAGGATCTTTTCCTTGTCTTTGTTGCTGATTGTTCTGGTAAACCAATGCATTAGATCCTTAAGTTCGTCGAAAACTTCTCATAACGTTCGAATGTCATTCTCCAGTCCCCTTATTTTTTCAATTAACTCTCTTCCTACTTCTTCTATCCTTGAACCCATTCTAGTACTAACCATCACCCAGTTCTAGTCGGCTCTGATACCAAATATGTTAGATTCCTCCCTAACAGTTCAACAAACACAATATTCCCCTTATACATAACAAACAATCCTATAACAGTCCTAATTTATCAATTTAGACACTTAAAGAAAAAATCAACGCTGATAATGAAAATATTACTATTCAACTTAGTGTTCAAATAAAAAACAGTAAACATATGGAAATAAAAAGACCAACCAATATCGCCAAAAATTTCCTCTAGACTATAGCCCCACTTCCTAGACAAAATGCCCCC
>JAOTBA010000005.1:34351878-34377323 GCA_025629845.1 Erythroxylum squamatum
CAACTCCCGGCCCGCCGTTATCTGTTTTGCAGGTATCTTACAGCTAGACTCGCATAAACCATGGAGCACAACAACGATGTTCAACCTCAGTAGAATCTGGCTGAACCAATTTGTTTGTTTGTGATTTTTTAAAAAAAGATTTAATAATTTTTTGTTAGTATTATAAATGTAAAGAACAATTGATAAATAAGACATTTCGTATCTTTGTTCTCTTTTAAGTTTTTCTCATTTCAAACTTTGATTCTATGCTTTTCATCTCTCACATCCACAAAATTCAATCATATTTCCACTTCCTATTGAGTATCCCTTTCTTTCTGTTGAAATCCATCATTGTCTAATATGGGATCTATAAGTGCGTAGCAGCTGTATTAAATATGAGGTGTTGTTATCAACAATTCAGAAATCCACCTTTAATTAATGCAGAAGAAAAGAGTTTATGCATAAAACGAAAGTATGCATGCATGCTGCAGTCGACGGCTGACCTCTGTCGTCTCATCCCTTTCACTCTTTTGGTCTACCGTTATCCTCGATCTTGAGACTGTCTTTCTCATCACAAGATTTTCCCATGAAAGCTGCTTTCTCCCTTTATAGCCTGTACGGCCATTGTTATTTATTGAAGGGGGGGGGGGGGGTTGTCAGCTCTAAGAGGGCCATGTACAGTATCAAGACAAGAGAGTTGGAGGTGTCAGCTTTCATCTCTCTGCTATGCTACTGCGAGTTAATTAAGCACGCAAGTATAGGATGAGCCCCAACAAGGTCTCTCTTTGATATTCTAGCCCTGCAGTAGCTAGGAGACGGCAGGTTTTTTTTTTCTTTTTCCTTGTGGTCTACTGACTGTACTTATAGCCTTCTTTCCATTTTTGTATCTGTATATTCATCTCCCTCTCCTTATGTCATCTTCTTGAACATATGCAAAGTGCATCTCTCCAATTAGTTTAGTTTAGAGCATTCTCATATCGACTTTGATCATTTTTTAAAGTAATAATCGATTGCGGTGACTGGAGTAAAGCATTAGTGTATGACTACAAACTAGGGCTTTCCCAATGTGTTAGGCACTTGTGACCACTATGTAATAATTACAATTTTGTCTGAATTAGCTGTAAACGCTACAACAAGTTCGAATACTTATAATAGGCAACTAAATGTTGATTTTATGGATAATGGGAATAAAGAGTTAATGGAAACAATACATTTCGACTTTTGCCATACATGTTTGATGTGCTTACAGAGAACCATAGTAGTACTTTGGAGTGGCCATGCCAAGCAGGAGGTTGGAAAATGTTAGGATCGTCGGGAGAGAGAGAGAGAACCATGCCAGAAGGAATTAGTTAGCAGCTGATGTGGCTAGTTAGTTATAACAGAATGTACTAGGGAGGTTATAAAGGGGGGGAAAGAAGAAGGGAGGAGGTAGGCAGAAGAAAATAGTAAGATTTAGGCAGTGAGAATCGAGAATTCTCTCTGAGGAGCTGCTATAGCTCTGGGACAGATAGTGGTCTGAGGACTATATCTGTAAGTATCAGTGCTAAAACACTGATTTTACTCAATAATATACTCACCTTTGGTATTCTAAACTAGGGGTTCCTAACAGAAAGTGAAGGCAAAATGCCACTTGTCTATAGAAGAAAGTCTTTGCTTTGTTGGGGACCATTTGGACTCTTTCTCAGATTTGTCTTGGTGCCGAACGAAGTCCTCTTATATATTTATAACATCAACTTTGTTGCACCCCAAAAGCGAAGTATGGAGAACCTTCTTGGTATTCATTTCTCATATAATTCACTTTGTTGCGCCCCCCAAAATTGAAGAAGAAGAAAACAACCTTTCAAAACTTACCTTCCTTCTCTGTTGGCCACCCCTCTGCTCTACTTAATTAGTGTCTCTGATCAGCCACCAGTCTGTTTTTCTCCTTGTGGTCCATTTCCCAATTTTCATGTAATACAGACAATTTTTTAGTTCGGTTTTTAGAAGGAAGAGACAAAGGAGAGAGTGCGAGCAAGAGGCTGGAAATATGGATTGGTTTGGCGACTTGAGAAGCCTTGTTTCTCGACCTGAATGTTCCCTTAACTTGCTCTACAACAACAGTTTAGACCACTATCCAGGTATGTACAAATCTCCTGTCACTGACATTCTTCTTCCCACTTTCTCACCGATCAAACTTTTTGCACTTATTTGAACTAACAATGTTCCTAGGCTAGAAGCAAAGAAAACTTTCAAGGAAGGATTGAAAACAATGTTAATTTACTCCATGTGTCTGGTCCCGTCACTTTGGTCAGGTTCTCAACGTTGTGTTTCTTTCAAGAAACCTATCCTATCTAGATTGTGATCACAAACCAAGCTCAACGTTCTGTGTTATTATATGTTTCAGCTCTTCTTTACTACTTGAATGAAACCTGTGCAATAGTTAGCTTAATCGCAATGAGCTTACTATATTCTGTGCTAATATATGTTTTTTTAGGCATGGACATTAATCACACAGATATACCAGAAACACCTAATGGACTCGTCTCTGGTATGGAAAAGATGAGCTATGAAGGTCAAGAGAAGAAGAAAAGATTGACAAGTTATCAGCTGGAGTCTCTTGAAAGGAGCTTTCAGGAGGAGATTAAGTTAGACCCTGATAGAAAGATGAAGCTGTCTCGAGAACTAGGGCTCCAACCAAGACAAATTGCTGTTTGGTTCCAAAACAGACGAGCTAGGTGGAAGTCAAAGCAGCTTGAGCGATTATACGATACCCTTAAGCAGGAATATGATGTTGTCTCTAAAGAGAAACAGAAGCTTCAAGAAGAGGTAACTTGGTGCAAGTACATTTCCACCGCATTCTTCTTAGCAATTTCAATGTTCTAGTCGGTTTATGACTTTGTAGAGTTAATGTGCAGGTTATGAAACTGAAATCAATGATCAGCGAGCGATCCACCAGGAACAAGCAAGTGGCAAAAGTGTACCCGAATATTTCCGGAGAAGAGATAGTGGAAAGCACTTCAGTTGCCATGCGAAGCTCTGCCAAGGTGCGAGGATCAGCATTTTACTATCATCAGATTCCAGATGGCAGCAATTTTCTCAATGTTGAAGAACATAACGCTCTGCCATCATCTTACTGGGCTGTTCTACCATCTTATCCATGAAAAAGCATGCTTCTAAGTATATGCCTGTTTATTCCTGGTGCCATATATATTAGGACCAGTTACTCTTATTCATAAATATGTTAAAGCATATTTTTTGTTTAGTGAAGATGTTCTTATAAACCATAACCTCTTGTTCGTGTTAATTTTGAGTAGTTCTCTTAACCAATAGTTTCAATAACTAATTACAAGCGCTTCTAGTCTCTAGACAATATCATCTAACACGTCTGTTTGAATAAACTCTTAACGAAATGTTTCCTCCTGCTATCTTGTTATAAATAACAGGAAAAATAACAACAATATTATTTTAGTAAAAATCCAGCTAAATGCACGGAGTTTAGAAAAGTTTAGAATTTTGTAGTCTTACTCGTAATTGGTCAAGAAGTAGTTTTCAATAGGTTCACATAAAAAATATTAAAATAATTAAGTAATAAAAATATAAACAAATAAAAATATACATAAAAGATAATAATAAATATAACTATAAATAATTATGTATAAATAAAATATAAAAATAAGTAATAAAATAATTAATACAATAAATAAAAGATAAAAGATAAAATAAGTAAATAAATGCAGAAACTAGAAAGAAGACAAGTAAATAAAACAAACAAATAAGTCATTACAAAAAAAAGTTTAGACTAAGAAAGGAAATGCTTAGGTTAAATAACTGAGAAGGAAGTACTGCATAGTAAATATTTAGGCTAAATCAAGATATAAAACTCGAAAGAATATGTTTAAAAGACCTATGAGAAAAAGAAGAACTTCTCTATGTGAGATTCATTACCTGTATTTTAGTATGCTAAAGTTTTCTATTGAGAGTTACGTACTCAGTAAATTAAAACAAAGTCATATAATTTTTACTCACCTCACCCCAATTCTTCTTAGACATTCATTTTTTCCTCTTACAATTCTTAAATACAATCTTTTCTCATCTTCTTACTGGGACGTCAGGATGTCTTCTCTTAACATGTCTGAACTATCTAAGTTTTGTCTATCTTAATTTTTCATTAACATTAGTCACTTTTAATTTGTCCTTTATCATGACATTCATGAACTTATCTCTTCTAATAAGGTTGCACATCTGACAGAGCATTCTCATTTCCACCACCATTAACTTATAACTATGCACCTGTTTGATAGACTGACACCCTACTCTATAGAGCATGACTAACCTTGTCACTAGATGGTAGAATTTATCTTGAGCTTGAGTTGTTTCTTCTTGTCATATAAAACTTCTGATTTACTTCTCCATTTAAGTCACTGTAATTTGATACGGTGAACTATATCTTTATTGATCTCTCCATTACTTTAGATGATAGATTATAGTTATTTAAAACACTCTTTCTGTAGTATAACTTCTGAATCAATCTTTACCTATATATTAAAAGCCACCCTATGGCCCGAAAAATTACACTTTTAAATATTCAGTTCAACTAAAACAATGTTATTAGTAAAAAACATATACTAAAGCACATCTCCTTAGATATTCTCGACGAATTCCTCCATCATTACTGCAAATAAAAATAGGCTCAATTAATATAGCCCAATATCGATAGGAAAATACTGTGTATCTTCTACTATCATTCTGACTATATTATTTACACATTCATAACATATCCCTAATAACTCGTATACAGGTCATAGGAACTCCTTTAACTTCTATACAACTCCACATAATTTTCCTAGGTATCATGTCGTAAGTCTTCTCTAAGTCAATAAAAACAATATGTAGGTTATATTGTCTTTCTCTGTAATGTTCTATTAATCTTTTAAGGAAATGTAAAACTTCTATCATGGACTTCTTGGCATGAAACTAAACTAATTCTTCAAGATAGGTGTACCCTTTCTTATTTTCTTCTTAATCGCCTTCTCCTATAACTTCATAGTGTTACTTAGTTTGATGTCTCTATAGTTGTTACAACTTTGGATCTTCCCTTGTTCTTATATAGAGAAATTAGCATACTAATTCTCCACTCATCTTACATTTGACAGACTTAAGGATCACATTAAAAAGCTTGACTAGCTAAATAAAAACCCTCTTCACCTAGACGCTTCCACACCTCTATAAGCATCTCATTAAACCTTATTGCCCTTATATTTTTATATCCTTCAAAGCTCTTTTAATTTCTTCCCTTATGATCTGCCAATAATAAGTAAATTTACGATACCTCTCAAATATGCTAAGATTACTTAAAGAGATATTGTCTTCTACACCTTCATTAAACAGGCTATAAAAATATCTCTATCATCTTCCCTTGATGACATTTTCAACCATGAGTACCTGTCCTGTTTTGTCTTTTATACAATAAACTTGATCTAAGTCTTTAACTTTTTGTTCTCTAGCTCTTGTTAACTTAAATATATTCTTTGCTCCATCTTTAGTTTCTAATAATTTGTATAATTTCTCAGAAGCTTTGTTTTTAGCTTCTGAGACTATCTTTTTCGTCTCTTTCTTTTCCAATTTATAACTTTCTCTATTAACTACCCTCTACCTGTAGTACTATTCAATTGAGCTTTATAGGCAACCTTCTTAATCTTAACATATTTCTTATACATCTTTATTCCACCACCAAGGCTCCATCTTACTACCTCTAAGCCCTTTAGAAATACCCAAGATATCTTTAGCTGCATTCCTTAAAAGAGTTGCTACCCTCTCCCACATTTGGTTATCATCTCCTTCCAGTTTTCATTCTTTTACATATATTATTCTATCCCTAAGTTGTTCCACTATATCCCCTTTCAGATTCTACCTTTTAACTTTGGTACACTTTCTAGGACTTCTTTTCTTCCTCCAACCCTTATTTATAAGATCCATAACTAACAATCTATATTGAGCTGACAAGCAAGCGTTAAGTATCACCTTGCAATCCTTAAAATTAAGTCAATTACTCTGCCTTATAAGGAAGTAATCAATTTGAGTTTTCGTAGTTTTGTTCTTAAAAGTCATCAGGTGCTCCACGTTTTTTTAAAATGAGTTAGCTATCACTAATTCAAACACTACCGCAAAATTTAACAAAACAGTCTAACTATCATTCTTATCACTGTACCCAAAACGTTGTCAGTTCATGAATATCTGTTCGAGTTTGCCCCTATATGACCATTAAAGTCTCTTTTTGGAATAACTCTCTCGTTAGGGAGATCACCTCATTTGGTTCTTTCCAAAATTGACACTTGAGTTGTTCGTCCAACTTTACTTGAGGTGTATAAGCACACACCATATTAAAAACAACACATTTCATAATAATCTTTAAGGATAAAATCCTATCATTAGTCCTCTTGACCTCCACAACATGATGTATAAGTTCTTTGATAACCAAGATACCTACCTTATTCTATTGCCTTAAATATCTTGAATACCAAAATTTGAAACTTCTAATCTCTTTTACTTTAGCCTTCCTCCATCTGGACGCATGTTATATAAATCTTATATTTATCTAAAATCTCCACTAATTGCAATGACTTCCTTGTAAGTATCCCAATATTCCAAGAACCTATCTATGATATGTCAATATCTTCTCTTCTCCTAGACCTAAAACTATCGAAGGACTAACCCTTGCTCTATCACCAAAAGCCAAAGCTACCACTCTCACCCTAATGCCCATCACAAGTTGTAGAAGATAAGTTTAACAAGTCCCTAAACGACTCTAAGATTACTCGAGAAAGGAAATAACGATTGATATTAAACTGCTGAAAGACTAACCCTTGCTCGATCACCAAAAGCCAAAGCTACCACTCTCACCCTAATCTCCATCACAAGTTGTAGAAGACAAGTTTAACAAGTCCCTAAACAACTCTAAGATTACTCGAGAAAAGAAACAAAGATTGATATTAAATCCCAAAATGGGCACTGCAATAAACGCATGTAAAAATCATAAATACAAATGACCAGAAACATATTAAAATTTAGATGGTCCAAAATTTGAACTAATAACAATTGTTTCTCACCTTACTTTACAACTGACTAATGTAGAGAGTAATTTGTATAAATAAATAGTGAATGAGTTTTTGCATAATGCTACAACATAGTACGAGATAGTTAAAAAAGGGCATTCAAAATATTGACAAATATAAACAAAAAAGAATTCAAAACTTTCAAAAGCTGAATCCCAATAACCAAAGAACAACAAATCAACCACAAGCAAATACAATCTGAAACCAATCACAAATGTGTCAAAAAAAAGAAGAAAAAAATATAAAATACCAATTAAGCCGAAAAGGGAAACAACCAAACCGATTCAATTTGTTCAAGATGTCACACCCCAGCTTTATATATTCTACTCGTAATTAGCACTCTTTTACATAAATTCTTCCGTTATGAGGCTCGCTCCGAATTTGCAAAAGAAGAAAGCAAAGCACAAAGTTTCCTAAAAATCAACCTGATAAAACCCAAACTGATGACGTTAGACCAAAAAGAGATGATAGTAGACAGAGAAGGAAAGACGGTCAATAAAGCAAACGATATGTGATAGAAAATAGAAGATAATCGATTAGATCTACTCTCAAGAACAAATTATCAGGAAGACAAATTATTGGGATGATATCAAGTGAGGTCTGCTCTCAAGAACAAGAAAAGATTGAGCATTGCACTTGTACCTGAGGGAACCTTACCGAAAGACTTCAGAATTCAGATTTCGTACACTTTCTTTTTAGTTGGAAATCTTGACGAATGAACAGTACTGCTGTGTATCAGCAAAAAGAAAAAAAAAAAAAGGCAAACGTGTATGCATGCGGATGCGAGAGAGCCAGTAACAGGAAGAGAATGTACGGATAATGGGCAAGAGGAAAAGTTTTGCAAGAGCCATACGACGACCTTGGCTTTGATAGAGATGGATCATCGAGTTCCCCACCGAATTTGACCAAAAGTACACAAACAAAATCAACTAAAGAACTTGCCCGACGAGTAAGTTCGAGGGTAAGATCTTTCTTTTATCTCTCTTTGGTAAAAATAGAGTAAGAGAATTGATCGATGATCAAACGGCCACTGCAAAACCACTTCTTTTTCTTTCCTCCTTTTATCGTCTCTTAATTACTTATTTAAGTGTTCGACATTGGCTAAATAACACAAATCCCTTGGTAGAAGATCTAGTGATAATGAGACTTTTTCTTTATATGAATTACACAGGGCAAGTGTCCCACAGTTTCAGGTAAAGTAAAGAATCTCAAAATGAATCGAAGAGCTGAATTCTGAAATGATTAAAAGACTAGGCTCTTTCGGCAGCTTAGATTTCGTGAAACAAAAATAGTCAAGGAAAGTTTAATCTTCAGGGCACTCAACTCATAAAGTACTAATATAACTCTTGTAGCAACATCATGTAATTTATGCAAGAAAATCTTTTGGGCCGCTTAAGGAGAATATAAGCAGCCATCCAGCAACATTTAAACTTGGAAGGCAAATTCTACTGTTTAAAATGAAATGAGATTTAATATAAAAATTTCATTTCATTCTATTATAAACTCTCATTGTAAACAATAAAATAATATTATATTTCATTCCATTCTATTAATAATCACTCAACTAAATATAACCTAAAACATCACTTAATTTCATCCCACAGCATCCGCCGTAGATACTTCCCAGTGTACTCCAAAAGTCCACCAAACTTGCTAAATAACAAGGGTCCAAGTAAAACAGGATTTCATTATCTAAAGGGCCAAACTCAAGGTACAAATCCAAAAGATAGTAGAACCAAGATCCAAAACATAACTTGAAATAGGTTAACTTCATGCCTAAGTATGTAATATAAAGTAAAACAAAAATATCATAAACAAGATTATGTTGGCCAATTAATCCTTACAGAGCTAAAAAGCACAAACTTTCTCGCTGCTACATTCATCTGCAAACACACCACATGTGGACCATAAAATCGACAGTGATTTGCAGAAAAAGATATAACACGCTAGCACCTCAACGCTTTCCACCTCCACCACCAAGCTTAGGACCCTTTGATGCACCGCCCCTGCCCACATTACCTTTGACTTGTGTTTTCTGTGATTTAGCCATCACTTCTGCCTTCTTTGCTTTCTTTTCATCCTTGGTTTTCTTGATCCTTTCCTTAATTTCACTGCATAACACATTCAGTAATCCGTATGAAGTTGCATTGCATGAGTTTGGGAGCTAAATAATCAAGCTACTATAATACAAAGGAAATCAGGCATGAACACAGATCACACACCGGAGAGCAGCCTCCCTGGCAGCATCACGAACTTCTGGTTTTTCAGTTCTCCTCTTCTGGATAACCTCCAAGGTGGCACCAACAATGGATCTGGAGTATGGCTTCTTAGTGGCACGCCTCCTCTTCTTTACTGCCTCTTGGGCAAGATCCTTCACAAATCAAAGTAAAACGTGTGATTGAAACTTCGAACAAGCTACAAGCAAAGTTCAGTAGAGTAAAACTATCGGCTAACTTAAGCTGGATTAGAACAGCATAAACAAACAAATTGGAAGATCCAAACTCTGACTCATCAAAGATCTTAACTGGCTAGCGAGCAACGGGGAATCAGGTTGCACATTCCACACCACTAGCATCACTTAAGGTAGTAATATATAGCATCCAAACATCAAAAGTCGTAAATGAAAATAGGATTCCATGTTGCCTAAGCAAGTTCACCTTCTTATGCTGTTTCCTGTACATCGCTGTCCAGGTAAGCTTGGATGGCTTCAATCTGTTGTGGAAGTATCTTTTGCATTTTGAATTGGCAAACAGGAAAACCTAAACAAAGATACACCCACATTCACAAAATAATCAATAGCCTACGCTACAGAATTCAGCTCACAATCAAACAAAAAGATTAAACCTAAAAGGTCAACGCTTTGCGATAACCTGAGAGTCGGAACGAATAAATCTGATGCCTTTCCCAGGATAAATTTTGGCTCCACTGAAACGACAAAGCTCCGTCCTGATACGAAATCAGAACCCAACTAAGAAAATGAACTCGAAGCATTTGCGAAATCTTGTCCACCACATGCCTTATTCTTTTGAACAGAATCAAATCTACATATAGTTTCTTCTAAAACAAACATGAATTTATCATGCAGAGTTACAGAAAGAGAAAGAGAGAGTACTTGAGAACCATGGCTGCTTGCCGCGATGCTGTTGTTGCTAGTGCCGCTTGCTGTTGTACAAATAAACCCTAGAAGAAGATGATAGATATTCTTTATTATATATCCTTCCTATTATTTTGGTAACTCTCCCTGTCTTTCGAATAAATCACGGAACTACCTTACCACTCAAGAACTGACCAGCCCAATAGAGCAACTTGTGATGACTAAGGTCCAAATTGATAACTTGAAGCCCATGCCCCTTGGATTCTTATAAAATTTGAGTTTTCATTACATTTGAATATATATTATATAGATAAGATAAGATAAGATAAGGAAATCATTTTACACTAATCTTGTTTATTTTTATTTTTAGTTTTAGTTTTAGTTTTTATTTTTAAATTTATTAAAAAATTTGTTTGTTTAAGTTTTTTAATTCTGTTTTGGTTTTAGATTCTTCTAATTTTTAAAAATTATAAAAGTAATTTTTATTTCTAATTTTCTTTATTATTTACTATTCACTAAATGTATATTATTTAATCATTAAATATATTAATTATTAATAATAAGTATAAATAATTTAATTTCATATTATATATTTAATTCACTAAAATTAAATATTAATATGAAATATGAATAATTTAATTTTACTTCATAAGTTTATTTAATTTTTGTAATTAAATTAGATAAATTTAATTTAATAATTATTAATAAATATAATTAAATTTAAAATACCCTCAAAATATATATATATTTCAAATAAATTTTGAGCTAATAATTAAATTATATTTAATAATTTTTAAAATATTTATTTTAGTATAATAAAATAATTTTTATTAATAAATATTATATAAGAGATTAAAATAAATTTATCTAATTACAAATAATTTATCTTTAACTTTTTTGAATATATAATTATTATTAATGATTAAAATACATTGATATTAATAACTAAACAAAATTTTCATTTTTATTTAAAAAGAAACTAAAAATAAAAATTAAAAACTACCACAAAGGCCCTAAGACTTCAACGATTAAACAGTCTTAAGCAACAATGCACAAATTAATTAATAGATTAAGAAACAACACAATATGCACGCTTATCCTGATGATATCCACTAAAGATGGATATGACTTGTATCAATTATTGATACTCATTGTCAATTATAGACATTATTAGTTAAAATGTAAATTTATGACAAAGGCTTCCAGTCCCAAATATATAATGTTCGCTTTATTCACAAGCAAGAAGCAAACTAAGCATCATGGAAAACCTTCATAATTGTTATGTTTCTTACACCCATCCTCAAAATTATTATTAGGTTAAAATAACTCTAAAATACAACAATAACAATACTCAATAAAAATCTCGATTAAATATAAGATTAGGAGAATTTAATAATACACGCAATCTTATCTATAATTAATAAAAAAGTTATTTATAAATAACCAATATAAAACTAATTATAAATTACCAATTCATAAATTAAATTAACAAATTGAATTAGGAGTGTTTTGTAATATCAACTTTTGTCATTAGTGGCTTGATTGGTTTCAACTCTTCGCCTAAGGCTCTCTTTTGTAGGAGGTCTTAAGTTCGAGTCACCAAAAAAAGAAGGGAGAGGGAAGTTTTCCCTGATAATGATTCTCTAGCCCCTAGGTATGTTCCTTGGTTAGATCAATTACGGACGTCTCGCTTCTAGCGACAGTGTGAGAGTTGAAGCTAGTAGGGAACCCAAGGCTGCTGGGAACCTGATGCTGAGCAGGACCAATGTTCAATCAACAGTTGACCAATCAGTATGTGGCGACTCTTTGTGCGCAGAAGTGTACAGGCTATGTAGAAATCTGAGAAATGTTGGAGTTCTAGATTTATCTCCTCTAGGACTCTTAGAGTGGAATCTTAGAAGCTTAAGATTAGTCTAGCAAAAGATGAAATACTTGATGTATATAATAATTTAAAAAAAAAAAAGGAAAACACAAATTTCTATCCCTCTAAAGTACTAATTACCCAATTCCAAACCCCACAAGAAAAGGGAAATATGATGACGATTTGAACATGACGCCTCACTTGACTTGAGCCTAGTACATTTACATGAATGAAGCCAAGTCCTGCTCAAAGATTTGGACCCGAACCCGCCACCCGTTTCGGACACAGCGAAGAAAAAGAGAGAAGCGAAGAACACTTGCCAAAGCCCAAAAGCTGATAACTGAAACCAAAACACTGTTTAAACTAGAAATTTCCACTCCGCCGTGCCCTCGCCGCCGGAGGCCGAAACTTAGATCTGTATTGGGCGAACGCGAGCTCCACAATCCTTTGAACCTGCAAGTACCGAGAAGAATGGACGAGAAGAAGCAAGCGGTTGTGGCGGAGGAGGAGCCAGAGGATCGGAGCAGCGAGAGCGGCGATTACACGTCGGAGGACGAAGGGAGCGAGGATTATCGACGAGGTGGTTACCACGCTGTTCGAATCGGCGATACTTTCAAGAACGGTCGTTATGTCGTTCAGAGTAAGCTCGGTTGGGGACATTTCTCCACCGTATGGCTTGCTTGGGACACGCACAAATCAGTACTTTACTCTCTTTTTCTTTTCTCACTCACTAATCTTTTTCTCTCAGAAGCTTCCTGGATCGTGTGGTGTTTGTCCTGCTATTTGTGTCATTTGCAGCTCTTATTTTGTTCTCTATTTGGCTGATTTGGGAGTTTTGATTTTCTCTTTTAATTTTGTTTGGACAAAAAGTGAGAGGATTGTACTATTCTATCGTTAGTAGAGTACATAAATTAGTTCGGTTTTGTAGTTCTATGAACTTCCGTTGCTTGTTTACTGTTATAAACATGGGAATGTAATTCTTGATCTAGGTGAGCTCACAAAAGAGCGTATAGTTACATTTTGATAAACAATCATAGATAATAATTTTGTTACTAGCGACATGGTGAATTAGAAAAAAGAATGAAAAAACAAATTCCTGTGTTAATTTGATTAAAATTCGTGGAGATGTCAACTAGTCTTTTTCTGAGTGGTAGGAATTGGTGCCAGTGGGCTTTTGCCATTGCTCATTCACTATCATTAGCTTGTCTCAGCGCCACTCTGTTTGTGCTCGATTCTAGTCTAACTGTGATTTGTATTGAAGTTTCCTTCTTTTCCGCTGGGATGGAACATAAATTGTCGATATGTGGTTGTTTGAGTGTTTGGATTGTGCTACTTTATTTTGCCAAGAGAATATGTAGATAGCAATTTATGAAATTATCATATTCAAGCTTTCAGATATCATCTCTTGACCAAGAGATCCCAAAAGTACTTTCGGGGTAGTGCGTCAAACTGACTTAGCTGAGTTCAGTGTTTTTATCATTTTGAAAATGAAAACTAAAACAGATAAAATGAAAGATTTTTTTTTAAAATTTTGTAATTATATCTCTTAGTGCAATGGATTTTGAAATCTACGCCTGTTTATTGGGGTATACAATCAATAAGTGATTTCAGAAATGGACCATTCATTGTAAAATCTGTCCATTGCATTCTTTAGGAAGGAGAGATACAGAAGGTTTTGGTGAACAAATTGGAACTTCAATTTTCCTTCTGTAACTGAAGGCGGAAAGAGGAAACTAGTCGTTCTTTTGTTATCGAGGGAATTACAGAGTTGACAGCCAGACTATGCTATATGTGCATATACATTTATTTTTCTTGGCAAACTATGAAGCTGCCTCCAGGGGTTATTATACTGATTAAGGACCATGAAAGTGTTCATTATTTGATATTTGATAAACAGGCTAAGATGCTAGATCAGTAGACTTTTACTTGGATGCATGCTATTCTTCCATATCACTGAAGCTGTGTATTTATTCCAAAAACAGGGGGTGAAATTTCTTACGTCATTATGACCAGGCAAAAATCTTTTTTTCTGTTGGGTTTGAACTTTTTTATGGTTGAAAGGAAAATGTTTAACAAGATCAATATTCAGATGTAAGAAAGATTATTGCCTTGGGGAAATTCTGTGGATCAGTTTGAAGGGTTGGAAGATTGAATGAATATAGCAAGGAACCATGTTGAAATGACCTTTTTTGTTGTGAAGGCCTTGACATTAATTTATTTTCTCTAAAAGTTTCTTGTTTCTGAGGCTTCCAACTTTCAAAGGTTTAGGTACATAGGATGGACCCTGAATACCTCTTCAACCCGGCATGCTTTATGGCTTTCATTACGTCAATTGGAAAAGAAATAATGCACCATTTTTATTTTCTTTTCGAAATTTATGTTGGTTTAATAATTTTGGAAAGTGTTCTTTAAGGCACATTATCTTGTCCCTAACACCGATTCCTTCATTAACCTTAAATATGCAGCATTATGTAGCATTGAAGGTACAAAAAAGTGCTCAGCATTATACTGAAGCTGCAATGGACGAGATAACTATCTTGCAACAGATAGCAGAAGGAGACCCTGAAGATAAAAAATGTGTGGTAAAGCTTTTAGATCATTTTAAGCATTCAGGTCCTAATGGACAACATGTTTGCATGATATTTGAATACTTGGGGGATAATCTTCTAACCCTCATCAAGTACTCGGATTATCGTGGAATGCCCATTGATAAGGTTAAGGAGATATGTTTCCACATCTTAGTGGGATTGGATTACTTGCATAGGCAGCTTTCAATCATACATACAGATTTGAAGCCAGAGAATATATTGCTATTATCAATGATAGATCCATCAAAAGATCCCAGGAGTTCTGGTAATCCTCTTATTCATCCTAATAGTAAGGACAAGAGTACATTGGAGTCTGGGATTACAAAATTAAATGGGGACTTAACTAAAAACCAGAAGAAAAAGATTCGAAGAAAGGCTAAACGAGCAGCTCAAGGGTGTGTGGGGAAGGAAATTTCTGTTGAAGCTGATGCTGATCAGGAATCATCTGCCGCAGAACGGTCTCCTGCAAATGTACAAGGAAATGCAGGTTCTGCTGACAACCTTCCTACTAGTTCTGACAATATAAATAGATCATCTTGTACTGATGGGGCAAAGGACCCTGGGTCAGAAACTTTGGCTAGCAAGAGGGGAAGCCGCTTGACCAGGCGGAGGCTTCTGGCCTCAGTTGATCTGAAATGCAAATTGGTGGACTTTGGAAATGCATGCTGGACATACAAACAATTTACAAATGATATACAGACAAGACAGTATCGGTGTCCAGAGGTGATCCTTGGATCTAAGTATTCTACATCGGCAGATCTTTGGTCTTTTGCTTGCATTTGTTTTGAGCTTGCAACTGGTGATGTGCTCTTTGACCCACACAGTGGTGACAACTTTGATAGGGATGAGGTGAGCTTTTGTGGTGGAACTCTTCGTGCTAAGCAATTGCTAGAAAAATAATGTCTATTGCATGCCAAACATTACTCACTGCAAGATACGTATATGTTATTTCTTCATGTTCCTGAACACTGCATCACTTCTTTCCATCAATAGCTTTCATTCTCTTTGTAATATTCACTGAATTAATTTCAGAAAGAAATGAAAAAAAAATGCAATGTGATAGTTCTTGCTGTAGTTTATTCCTTTAGGAGGGTAAACGTTGCAAAATCCCTCTGCTTGAGGAATCTGGAAATGCATTATTTCTGAAAGTATTTGCAGCACTCTGGCCTCCTCCCTTCCCCACTATGCTAGGTGACTGGCTGGTAGAGATAGTGGGAGGGGGAGACCGAGATTTTGTCTTTTATTGTCTAACTGATTTTTTTTCATAGGTAATTGAAGAAAAATTATTATCAAGCAAGTGATTTGATCTACGTAAAAGTTTTTTCCTAACTGCAATTCTGCTGGAAGTCTGAGTAGAAAACTAGGGATTATATAATAAAGAAAGGATATTTTGGGAAATGTTTTATAACTTGCAAATGCAGAGATGTAAATATGGACAAGGCTACCTGGTCAAAATTAGAGATACTTCAGAGTTATGATTTACAAATTGATCCCGATAGAGTCAAAATGCCAAAGCTGTTGCCCTTAGTGGAATGTTTTGAATTTAGTCATGCAATTGGTCGGACATCCCAGTTAAGTGTCTGCAAGTAACCTCATATGTCTTCATATAATGAAGCAAATGTGGTGTCTTCTTGCCGGTTATGTGATATCTACCAAATATGTACTTTCTAGCATGTATCGGGGATGTTGTGTTACAAATTTATATTTCCACCTTCCACTGGACTTGTATCCTCTTGTTATCTTCCACTTTTTGTTGTTCTGGAATGATGATGATTTCACTTTTCGGATTTGTTTTGAGCATGTAGTCCTGCATTGGTTGTCTACTTGTTTTGATGGCTGGTATACTTGATTTGTCTGCTGATCGGAAATGGGCTCATTTACTTCGTCTCCATTTTGAAAATTTTAGTTTTCTTTTGGCATACATGACTTCTCATTGTCATGTAGCTATTATCCATTGTTGTGCATGTCCATACTCTCTTTTTCCCAGATGTAGTTACTCACGGTAACTGTTCATGGGAAGGAAATAAGTTGCCATATTTTGTGTAAACCTCTGTAGCAAAGTAGCTGGGAACATCCATCCGCATGAATTATCATGAGAACTAAAATTCGTAGATGTAGTTGCTTCTTGCAACTGTCCACAAGGAGGGAATAAGTTGGCATATGTTGTCTTTGTAGCAAAGTAGCTGGGCAACATCCATCCACACGAATTATCATGAGCACTAAAATTCTTCTACTACTGACTGACATATTTTGGCCTATATCAAATTCTTGCTTTCACGTCTTTGTCCTGTTGAGTGAATTTTCAGATTTAATGTCCTTATTCTGATCCTGGACCCTAAGTAACCTTGATGATGATCAATAAGGAACAATTGTGCCCTCCAAATGCAGTATCTATGTATTATAAATGATATCTGTTGATTCCTGGAGAATTTCTTATAGTCTTAACCTAATGCCACGATAACTTCTTGTGTATTTTATTCTTGACTTTATATATTAATGAATGATATTGCATTGAATGTCTACTTTGGTTGTTTTGCCAAAAATGGATATGAAGCTTAAAATTTGGGACGATTCCTCTACTTCTGAAAATCATGAACGCATTGGGATCTAAACATTCTCATGCTCATGGAATCCTATGGTACTATGTGCCTCTTGATTTCCTGCTAGTTACTCTATGTTCTTTCGGCTGCTTAATAACTTTTGCCTCCTGGGTTCTTTTCCATGAAGAAGACATAAACTCTGATGTGGAGAGAGTGGATTTCTTTTTGAGAATGAGTTGTTGGTATAACATTCTTCTTAGAGGATCAATCATTTATATCTTATTGCCATTGGTACAATCACAGTCAATAGTTTTGTTCAGGCTTAGTGGTAGAGTTCAGTTGCTTTAATTGCCGCTCTCTGGAATCTCAAATACTCCTGTATTGATCTTTCTTGAGGGATGCTTGTAAGCGTCCTTTCAGATTGTTAACATATTGACTTGTATCGTCTATGGTGTTAAATGTTTTTCCATTCATGTAATTACTGTTATAGGGCTTCGTTAATTCTAGTCAAATTTAAGCATTTCAGGATTACAGGCTTCTCTTCTTTATCTGTTACAGGACCACTTGGCTTTGATGATGGAACTTCTTGGTATGATGCCACGTAAGGTGAGACACATCCCATATAATCAATTTAAATAATCTTTTTATGAAAGTTGAAACTATGTTAAGTGTGAAATGTTGGCAATTATATTCAGATTGCCTTAGGTGGTCGCTATTCCCGGGACTTCTTTAACAGATATGGTGATCTGAGACACATACGTAGATTGCGTTTCTGGCCATTGAACAAGGTTCTCGTTGAGAAGTACGAATTTAGCGAGAGAGATGCAAATGACATGACTGACTTCTTGGTTCCTATTCTCGATTTCATTTCCGAGAAGCGGCCAACTGCGGCTCAGTGCCTCCTCCATCCATGGATCAATGCAGGTCCTCATCTTTTGGAGCCATCTGCACCTTCTAATCAAAACAATAATGTGGAAAGTTTAAATGATAAAAAGAAGAGGGAGAAAGATGAGAGGGAGGCGATGGAGTTTGGCGTGGGGAACATTGCCATCAATTCAGATTCTAGAGCAAGTAAAGATAGCCCATCTGTTAGTAAACTTTCCAAGGCAACCACAAGTGGTTCATCAAAGTAGAACAGGATATTGAATGACTAGCAATTCACCCTTTTCCTGTTATGCCCATATGAAATTCTTCGCACCAGCAGGTAGTGTTCTTGCGAGGCATGACATGTCTCCCGTTATGTATTCGATTGGATTTTATATTAGATTGCGGGATGGCAACCCTTCGGTGGTATTGGGACCACAAGATCATTTTCGTTGATGATCAATTACTGGAGTAGAGGCCTTTCATAGCCTCATGCAGAAAGCTCAAATGGAGCGGCTCTTACAAGTTGTGATTGCTTGTCTCGCTATTATTGTTTACTTGCGTGATTCATGTAACATCCTCGATCCTGGACTATATAGGGACATTTTAATACATTAACGCCCTTTTGGGCGAGACTAGCGTTGTTTCTCATTTAAAGATTGATTTGCAGTTATTTCTCTGCCCTAGTTCCTAATCCATTCAGTTGCTAAACTCGCCATTAAAATGGACTTTTATGCTAGACCTGTTGCAGTTGACATTTGTAAGCTTTCTTCTGCCCCCTTTTCTTTTTTTTGTCTCATCCTGTCATGCAGTCTGCTCTAGGTGGTTACAGCAACTTAATACCACCTACATCACTAATTTATTGAATCTCGTTCTGAAAAATTAGGAAAGAAATGACCAGCCAAGAGTTCCTTATGGAGATGAGGAAGTGTACTGATGAACTTTTCTCATTGCATCTTTTTGAATTTCATTTTTATTTTGAATAAATGTCTCAGAGGAACAAAAAGAGGACAGCATTTCGTTTCAGACATTGATATGCATTCTCCTAAGATAGGATTTCTAAATATTGATCCAGAATCGTGGCTGCCCACTGCCCAGTGTGTGCCCGCCCATCTCCTAAATGTCACGTGCATTAAATTAAATTTACCCTTCTGTTTTAAAGAGTTGGAGTATCTTATTTTCGTTAGAGTTTTCTAATCTTGTGATAGGAACTGATGAATCGAAACTCGATCTAAGTCACGGACTCGTGGTACTTGAAAAATCCAACGGCGTTGGAAACTGATCTTATCTTTGTGTTTCTATCTGCCCAATTAGTTCGTAGGCACGTGTTATTTGCAAAATGTTTTCTCTATTACGAGGTAAGTTCATTTTTGTTGTCCCCAACGTTTTGTCTCAATTGTTGTCCTTCTCCAATTTAGCTACTCATGTTTCATTTATTAAAATTAGGCGGTGTCCAAATACATGTGCCTCACTTCAATCAACCTACTTTCTTTGACTTGTTATATTTTCGATGTCGTGACATATATAGGCTGATAACATTAGTTGTGAACAACTTCAACAGTTGACTCAACTCGATTCATTTACAAGGTTATGGAAGTTATATTGGAATCATGCTTGTCATAGGGTAAGTATTTATCTGTGCATACATAACTTTTCTAATAGTTAGGTTGAATTTAAAGCGTAAAAACTTGGTTCAAAGTAAGGAGTTGTCGCTATAGATAGATTTCACGTTCAAATGGTCTCAATTCACTTGCCAGACAAGTGAACATGACCATGACTTGTCACGCATATATGGCAAGAAGTTTAAGAGATACAGGGACCATTGCCTAGCGATAAAGAAGGAAGTTTTTCAATCTCCTCCAAACCAACGTGTGATGCTGGAACAAAAGTCCTAGAAAACATGCGTACAGAACATGAACTACGTGTCAAGTCCTGCTGGAAGTTGTCTTCTTTCTCGAATTATGCAATGACGGCCTCTCGCTTTCGTCAGTTGAGGGAACCTGTTTCAGTCTATTATGTACAAAACCTTCAGCCTCATTCAATTATAAAGCAGACAGCAACAAAACCAGCCCATAATTTAGTACCAGACAGAAGTGGAGGTTCGTACGAACTATCGTTCCTCTACTTATTTTCTATTTAGATGGCTTCCTGAATAACGTATGAACGTGACCTTACTAGTGAACCTTTGGCGTTTATGCCCAACTTGTATTGACTAAATTCACATGCCGATATTACGTCTTAGTACCCCTGTCTCGATCTTCTGTTGCCATTTCCAATTTGGTCTTTTCTTTGAAGCTAGTCTACATTGGTGGGTAGTGCCTAAATTGTGGCCAAGTTACAGGTAACACTTTTAGATATTTTCTCACCTTTTTGTCATTAAGTAACAACATACCAATTTGTATACGGGTTAAATTAAATATGTAAACTAAAGAGAAAAAGAAAAGTATGAATGACTCGGTTCCCACCTCCTAATTGTGTTGGAAGTGAAGTTAAATTCATATCCCCTCGTGTGTGCACTCTTCCTCCAACATGGAACAAAGGCAGTACGTACCATCTACAATAGTTCTGAGACTAAGTTAATTGTAGATTTTTGCCAAGTTTAGAGGAAGAAAGAAGAATATGATAATATAGTAATTTATGGTAAAATTAAAAGGGTGAAGAGAAGACTTGAGCATTCATTACAATGGTGGAACTAAAAATGTACTACGATCATAAAGTGATAAGGTGTGCTCTGGACAGGGCAGTGTCAGCGAGGAGCTAACACAGTCGGGATCAGAACACAGACGAGCAGCAAACTGACGCAAACTTTATTTATATATGTAGGTCAACTAGGTGTTGCCCTCCATTCCTATTTCAAACAATCCAAGCCAATAGCTTCTCAACATGTTCATCTACATTTCTTTCCTCATGTACTATCTGTGATTTGTTGTGGTGCCAATCATCATTGACTGCTGCAAATTCCTAAGAATCCCATAAACTCGTGATTCTGTATCATTATTAGGCTCCTTTCTATTCCAATGACTCCTGTAAAACATTTCCACAATGCAGAAAAGATTAATAACGGTCGTTGTTGGGTAAGCGATCGTGGATTCATTTCTTATGGGAAAAGGTTTTCAATTAGAGTATTGGATTTACCCATTGTGATCGCACTGACAAAGATGACACCGGAGAGGATAAATACAATAACGGAAGCTCTTCCCAGAACTGTAATCATCTTTCTCACAAAAAACTGTCCCCAGAAACCAGCCAAGACCGACACTGTCATGAGGTAAAGTGCTGCAAGAAGAAATCATATCCAAAGATCACACACACTTCGCGTTGGAGAATTCTTTTTCTTTTTTGTTAACAAGATGGTTAAAAGCTATACCATATGGTATGGGAAATCTATTCAGCAAATAGAACTCCACCACAGACAAGGATGATGAGAACATCATAACAAATGTTGCTGTTGCACTAGCTACCTGTTGAACAGAACACAGGTTTCATTCTTCAGGGAAATTTGTCTTCTTGACAGGAAGGATGGAAACAAGAACGATAAGCTTGACGATTTTTATTCTGTCAAACAATGGTAATGACAACTATACCTGTGGGATGACTCCTATTTCAAGGAGAAGAGGACCCAATATGAATCCGCCACCAGATCCAAGTAGGCCACCAACAGTCCCTCCAAGAATGCCACAAAGTGCACAGAATGCAATGTGCATTGCAGTCCAGCCAATTGAAGCCTCACAAATTGATTCTGTATTGCCTACGCTAATCCTCTTAATATGTTCTTTGTATAATTTAATGGCTTCATATCCAAACACTGCAAGTGCGATCGGTAGCTGCAACAGACAACCCAGGTTATGAGGTCCAAAAATTATTAACTTGGCAAGTATTAGAAAAATGAAGAAGATCCCACTAGAAATAGAGCAATCAAATTCCTATTGTGCACCTGCAAACAGAAAAGGACCCAATACCACGTACTGCAAACTGCTACGTCGTTCTGCAAAGCAGGTAGGAATAAGAAGAATGATCTATGTAATTTGTTCAAAGCCAAAGCAAATGGAAGAGACCCTGTCTCAACTTGCCTTGATGATTTGCAGGAGAAGGAAAAGAACCCAAACAAGTATTAGCATCAAAAGTTTCTTCCATCTGAGGTTTAAGCGCATTATTTGCTGAAAATTCAAGAAATAAAAAAAGGACTCAGTTAACCTCACAACTGAGGATGGTAACTGCAGAAGATTATATCAGTTGGTTCGTAGAATCACCATTGCTGTTTTCTTTTCTTGTGGAATCAATGGCTCATATTCTGTGTTAATGAGTACTGCACATCTCAACAATAAAATAAATTAGAAACTGTCCAAACTCAAGATACAGTATGTGGAACTTCCATACAAATAGCTTATATATCAGAGTCTTACGTTCATCGTGGGACTTCACCAAAGTTTCTTCTTGCCGGGCCATTTGTTTCTGCGTATTTTTGACATTGAAATTTCCAGAATAGTTGAGTATAACACAGTTCAAATTATATGTCCAAGTCAAAGGAGCAGCAAATTATTACCTTTAGAATTGACTCCTCCTTCCACATTTCAATTCCCTTACAAAAGGACCTAGAAGATGTTCCTGGTCACAGACCTTCATCAGCATAAACATGGCAATCACTGAATAGCAATATTTGCAAAGAAAGAACCTGCTGAGACAGTACCTAGAAAGAGAATTATGATGAGGACAGTGATTAGCCAGTAGGGGAAGACAACACTCAATGCAACCCCAATGGTGATGCCAAGCATTAGCATGGGCTGGAATAATAGAGCCAAGTCATAGTCTATAATGGGCACTTCCTTTGTTGGATGGGGCACTCTTAGGTTGTACCAAACTGATGAAGCTGACGCTCCCATTATCATACCTGCACCAATTGAATACAGTCATCATCAAGTCAACAAGTAATGCTCTTTTAACGCAAAACTCCGATATCTGAGTTGAGCTATTATGTGCCCAAGTTGTAAACGCCAAGGTCATGTCTAAAAGCTAGAAAGAAAATTATAAGAAACATTCTGTACGAAAATTCTAGTCGACAGACACAAAATAAATCCCAAGCACAATCTCCTGCTCTATCGAGAAGACAGATTCAAGAGAAGTGTTGGACAGAAGACCGTATTATAAAATAAACGAACAAAACGAGAACCAAAAAGCTAACGAATGATTACTGAAAATACATTTGGAAATAGCAGCAGCAGACTTGGTATCGAATCCAACAATCAAAGTGAGCATAGGAACGAAAATGCCTCCGCCTCCAACACCACCGACGGTTCCACATGCCGATCCCAGAAATCCTATCACACTCGCCAACACTGCCCTCCAACTAAACGCCAATTTCTGCAACACCAAGAACACCATCAAGATTCTTCCGTCACATGAACTAGACATATAAATCATCAGTGAAACGACTAAAAAAAAAGCCATTAACGATCAAACCGAACCAAACAAAAGAGGAAGCGAAAGACGTACTGGCCAGACTCTTTCGGCGGTGGACACACGTAAGGAGTTGGAAAGATTGGAGTTGTAAGGCAGGGCATTGTTGTTGGGCTCCGCGATGAAGAAAACGCAGAGAACGGCCACAGAAAAACTGCACAGCAGATAAAGAACCAATCTTTTTGTGGCCATTAAGCGTCCAGAGCTGTTTTTAAGTTAAAAAACAAGGAGATACCCGAGAACAACAACAGAACCAAAAACCTCCTAGAATTATTTGTTTTCCTCCTCTAACACGACCCTGTTTGGTGTTGTTCGGAGCTCACCAAGATTATAAGTAGACAAAAACACAATAATGAAAGAAAAGACAAAAACCTGAGCAGGGAAGTGAAGGACCGTGTTGTCGTTTTTAATACGTCCCTGAATGGTCACCCCTGGTTTGTTTACCTTTTCAATGTCCTGTAACTTTACGGCATTACTACTAAAGATTTTTTAAAAGGGAATAACTGAACGGTGGATTATGCGGTCTAATTTGAGTAATTTCACTATAAATCTATATATTTACGGTTTTTCTTATATTTCTTATAAAAAACACCAAAACATTCCTTTTTTTTTTTTACAAAGAAGAAAAAAATGAAAAAATTCAAACAAACACCCTAATTAGCGCGGTATTCTACGATACAAAACTCTTTGCTTGTCTCGGTGGATGAGTTCCATGACAATCGTTGAGGGCTCTTGGAATATATGCAGACCTGGGTTGAATAAAATTGCGAGAGAAGTCAGACTATCGATATATTAGTTTTTTTCGCGATATACGTACTAAAATTGTACCTCTCATGTTCAGTGGCTTAAACCATGGTTACCAAAACATTCTAATTTAATCAAACAAGAAGTTCCCCATATATATTTTATGGTCAATCTTCACATTAAGAGGCATAGATTTTATCCCTTAAATAAAATGTGACTTTGCATTCTTTGGAGAGATGGCCAAAAGGATGGAATCCGGAATCTAAACATGGTGAATGGTGATTGCCAAATGCTCAGCCAAGCATCCTCACAAGTACAGCTTATCCAAATTTTGGAAAATCTTTTCATGAAAGTGACCAATGGGCCCACTTTTTTTATTTATGAATACGACTAAAACCCTGTTGAAGGACGGCACGACACGACACTCGTTCAGATAATGGAATTATATAATTTACATGTAATAATAGATTATATTTTTATTATTATTATATTTTAATCTTTTTTATTTTTATTTTTATTTTTTTATTATTATTTTAATCTTTCCTTTATTAATAATTATATTCATTATATACCTTTTCTGCTGTATTCTTTACGTATTTACTCTTTCAACCTCTTTCATTATTATCTTTGTTACATTTACTTATGGGTCTATTAGAAACAGCCTTTCTACAATGTAGGGGTAAGGTTGCGTACTATCCTACCCCCCAAACCTTGCTTCAGTGCGGAACTTCGGAGTATGATGATTACGATAATGTTGTTTTAAAATTAAAAAAAGAAAATAAATTAAGATTAAGTGTTCAATCCTAAAATCTATCTATCAGTAATAAATAGAGTAATTAGTCATATATATATATATATATATCATTCTTCTCAACGGATGTATATATGGTATATAATTCCTCCGCAGAAGTGACCGAGATAGTTTCCTTGTTTAAGACAACTACGTACGTCTAGTGAGTCACAGCCTTTATCCATCTATAGCTAACAAATTATATTCTTTAAAGAAGCAGTTGGGAAGTATGTATCGAGTAAAAAGAGTTATTATATATATATTTGGTTAGGTCGGTCGTGCTAGGCTCAGGCCCAAGCTCAAGCATAAAGGCATAGACGGCCCATTTATAGACAGAGACTTCCCATTCATAAGGGAAGACCCAAACCTAGTAGGTATTTTTCATATATAAGTTCATTACCTCATCATGAAAAAGGTACGACTTTCGAGAACCCTAGTAT
>JAOTBA010000005.1:34379242-34398680 GCA_025629845.1 Erythroxylum squamatum
ACACCGATATCATCAAGGCTCGATGGGATAAGCACTTAAAGCTTAATCTTCATGCTGTAGCGTATTTTTTGAATCCTTATTTCTTTTATGCTGAAGGCTATCGTGAGAAGAATAGAATTATATCTGCTCTTCTTGATATGCTTGATATCAAAAGTTTTTGTGCTGACTTGTCGAAAGGCATTAAAGAGATTCAAGTTTATCGTGATCGCCAAGGTACTTTCAATCGAGAAAGTGCTCTTACGGTGTTAAAGTTAAACACCTTACGCCCTGGTAAGTATTATATTACCACTAATATAATACTTTTTAATTTTTAATTATATTCTTTAATACTTTTAATGTTTATTATCTATGAGTATTTTGTTGTTTGATAATTACAAATTTTTGGTAGATGAATGGTGGCGATTATATGGGGGTAGTGCTCCAACATTGCAAAAGTTGGCTATTCGTATTCTTAGCCAAACGTCTTCCTCTTCTGGTTGTGAGAGAAATTGGAGCTTTTTTGAACGCATTCACACAAAGAAGAGAAATAAATTGGAGCATCAAAGGCTATGTGATCATGTTTATGTCACTTATAACTTGCGTTTGAAGAATCGGTATTGTCGTTTTCCACTTTTAGTTAAATATTATTAACTTATTATTATTGTTTGCGATTTCCAACATAGTTATATTTGAACTTACCATTAATGTTTTATTTTAGGTTGCCAAACAAGAAGATGAAATATGATCCTATTGATTATGAATCTATAGACAAACTTGATTTTTGGATCACTGAAAATGATGGATCCCCAGAGCTTGGTGAAGAAGATCTTGAAAATGCTATTTATCAGGAAAATGCAATTCCAATAATTGATGAAGCACCACAACAATACGAAGGTTATTAATTAATTTACTTTGTAATATAATATTAAAGATTAGATATATTATTTCCAAGTGTAATTTTGTCTAATATTGTTTATTATGAAATTAGGTGATGAAGAAATTGCCGAACAACCAAATTTGGAATCTGTTGAAGATGTTCATATTGGCAATGATGAAGGAGCATTTGATTTTGACTTGAACGAATATTATGATTATTGATCTTTTTTTTAATCTTTTTGATGAAATATGACTAGTGAGCTTTGTTATCTTATTTTATGTTATGTTGGTGAACTTTAAAAAAAATTGTATGTTTTGAAGTTTGAAGGTTTAAGTTAGATATATAATTAAATAGTACGTTTAAAAATTATCTTTTATATATAATATATAAAATAGAATTTATATATTTATTAGTCACCGGTTCGATCACGGTTCAATTCCAGTTGAACCATTGACCCTTAAATCAGTTGCTTCTCCGGTTCAGTCACCGGTCCGGTTCTTAAAACGTTGTTTTATAGTATCGATGGATTATTGTATGACTCCTTTAGAGATATAGATGAAGATATCAACAGTTGTGCAGGAGTTAATAATGGTCTAAATGTTGATGCTAAGAAGTTTTTTAGGTTGACAGAGGAAGGAAAATAAGAATTATATCCTAGTTGTCAAAATTTTTCTAAATTTTCTTTCACCATTCGACTATATCCTTTTAAGTTTACCCATGGGCCTAGTGATAGTGATAGATGTTGGTTTTGAAGAATTAAGAATGAATTTTACTTTTTATGAATAATTAAAATTTATTATATTATATTTTATATCACATTTAAAATAAATAGTAACAGGTAAAAATAAGAAGTTATAATTTTTAATTATTTTGGGATATTAAGAATATTAGTATTTGTTGATCAAAATAAAAAAAAATCGTTTAAATTTTAAAGAAGTATATTTAAAAAAGAATGATAGAATATTATTAATTAATAATTTTGTATAGATAAGAAAATTTGTTTTAAATAATTTTACAATATTTTAAGGAGTAATATTTAAACTTTAAAGAATTGGAAAGAAGCAGGCTAAAAAAGTTATTAATTAATAATTTAGTATAGATAAAGAAATTTGATTAGGATAATTTAAGAGCTTTTTAAGGAGTGATGCTTAAACTTTAAAGAAGTGCATTTAAAGAAAGAAACTAAAAAAGTTATTAATTAGTAATTTAGTATAAATAAGTAACTTTATTTAAGATAATTTAATAGTAATTTAAAGAGTGATGTTTAAGTTTTAAAGAAATATGTTTAAAAAAGGACACTTAAAAAGTTATTAATTAATAATTTACCATAAATAAATAATTTTATTTAAAATAATTTATGAGTATCCTTCTTTAAACATACTTAAACTTTGACGTTTTAGATATATTCAATATTAGAAAATATTTCAATTTCAATTTGAATTGATTTTTGTCAGAATTTTTAATATGGGTCGAGTGTAAAACCTGTTAACAAGAATTGAGCTTATGTTAACCATTACCAAAATGACTAGAACTAGTCATTTGGATAGTTGACCATTACCACTTATAGTTATAAACCCTTTAATATTTTCATGTTTTATCAATATGTGATACTCTAACACTCCTCCTCAAGTGCAACTGGGACTAGACATCTAGTTGTCATTTGAAATAAATACAGCGGTAACCGAATCGGGTTGTTGGGACTAGACATTTAAACGGACAATCGAGAAATTAATAATCCGGACCAAACCTTCTCAATACCATGTTAGAATTTTTAATATGAGTAAAGTGTAGTCTTATTAACAAGAATTGGGTTTGAGTCAACTATTGCCAAAATAACTAGTCATTTTGATAGTTGACCCTTACTACTTACAAACTTTTTAACATTTTCATGTTTAATCAATATGAGATACTTTAACAATTTTTTAATATTGTTAATTTTTTGCAACCTCCTTTTCTATGACATAAGATAAATAAATCATTTATTTTTACTTATTCTTATAATTTTACTTCTTGTTTATTATATACCAATTTTATAATGGATTAATATTGGTTGAAAATTTAAATGTCTCGTTTTTAAAACATTGACCGTAATATATGATATTGATAATAATATTATGATGAGAATCAATGTTTTGACAATATTATGATAATATTGTAATAATATCTTTTATCTTTTATTGTTAATATTTGATTCCAGATTATACTCTTACGTTTATTAAGAATAAAAGTTTAAGATCATTTATGTCATTCCCTGCTTTTTCCATTTCCTGTAACCAAATAAGTAAAAATTAAAAAATAAAGGTTGCATTCATATTCCTGACTCTTTATTACTAATTACTAAAAAGGACCTAAAGTTATATAGAGTGTTATCGAACAAGTTTTGAAAATATGAAAGATAAACGTGTAATCCTCTATTTGATCTCAAATTCTACGATTCTAAAGGAACTTCAAATGCATTGGCTATCATATAATTGCACCATACTTATTTTTATAAAATTATTTTTAAATTAAAATTATTACTTGTAAGTTCACCAATTCCTGAGATGAGCATTACCACTCCTTGTGTGTGTGTATATATATATGCTTTTAATTTTATGGTTTTCATCTGCTTAATTTGCCATGACAAACTGGTCCGATCCGTGTGATTCTAGGGCGGATTTTTCATGATAAGGAATAAGAGTAGCCTTGCATGAAACTCAACGAGGAAACAGAATCCAAGCTAGGACTGTTATAATGCATACTTCAAACAATTCCTACTAAAACGGAACAAATCATATATAATAGGGTTATTTTCAATATAACCAGAAAAAAAAAACATTTGATGAAGATATATAGATATACATTTATATAACTATAGAATTATGGATGAAGCAGAATACACAGTTACGAAGCTATGAGATTTGGTCCTGCAGTGAAAATGAAGAAGAAATCTTAAACTTTTGAAAAGAACTATTCCCTCCAAATTGCTTACAGATACGATTGTTTTTATTTTGGATTACAAATCTTCTAACAAACATTTCTATCCCATGTTTCAATCTGAGGATATTCTCATAGATTATGAGGTGTGAAAAATTTGCTGCGGATGGACTAGTTCGAAATCCAATTGAATTTTCAAAATGATACTTTGTTGATCTTGATCATATTTTTCTGTTCTAAGTTTACTATAAATACAGACATGCATCCTCATCGTCAGCTACCACCTCTTCAATCTTCACCGTCAACATGTCAACTTCGATCAGAGTTTCTTTATTTTGTTCTATTGTTTTGTTCTTCAGCTCTCTTTGCTCTGCAATTGAAGTTACTGTTGATAATAGAGCAGTTAACATCGATGGAGAAAGGAAGCTTATATTATCTGGTGCCATACACTATCCCCGTAGCACTCCTGCAGTAAGTTTTTCTTGTTAACTTGATAGCATGTTTTCGAGCAAACATAATGTCGTACATCTTCAATCTCTCATTATTATTGTTATCACTTTTTAGTTGCTTTTGTTTATATTTAGTACCTGTCTTCGTTCCGTGCAGATGTGGCCGTCGCTTATCCGGAAATCTAAAGAGGGTGGTCTAAATACCATTGAGACTTACGTATTTTGGAATGCTCATGAGCCTCGACGTCGTCAGGTTTGTTTACTCTGACAGCTTTTGAGCCCCTGGAGTACTTTTGTCGGTAACTTGACTAGGTTTTAGTTCCATTTCAACATATCATGAGACGTAGGTTCTTTTGCAAGTTCATTAATATGAACATGCTTGTTTTTATCTTGTTCTATCAATTCAGTATGACTTCTCCGGAAGCTTGGACCTCGTCAGATTCATCAAAACCATTCATGAGGAACGTCTCTACGCTATTCTTCGGATTGGTCCATATGTCTGTGCAGAATGGAGTTATGGGTAATTATTTCTTAATAAAATCATTCTTCTGTTTAAGTTTTGTTATTTGTGATCGTAATCTTTTGAAAACATGACGTTTTATGTACATTAGAGGCTTGCCGGTCTGGTTGCATAACATACCGAACGTTAAATTGAGAACAGATGATCCTGTCTACAAGGTAAAACTACATAGAACAACCTATTTTCACATTGTAGTATACTAAGTTGTCTTAAGTTTTAAAACGCTAATGTTCCTTTTTACTATGTTGTTGATTAAAAAAATAGAGTGAGATGCAAAATTTCACGACATTGATTGTGCAAAAGATGAAGCGTGAGAGACTCTTTGCCTCACAAGGCGGACCTATCATCCTTGCTCAGGTATATACTCTTATCTAATTATGTTAATTATCTCGTCTTATGAAGTTCATTACTAACTGCTTAACATCTGATGCATGAAGATTGAAAATGAATACGGCAACGTAGAATGGGCATATGGTTCAGATGGATACAAGTATATCAACTGGTGTGCTAATCTAGCTCAAGGCTATCATGTTGACATTCCTTGGATCATGTGTCAACAAGACAATGCCCCACCACCCATGGTAATGCAGACCAACCAAGCTCGTGAATGTACTCTACATATATTTGCACCAGCGAAGACTTTTCTTTTGATACGAGTATACAGATTAGCCTACATATATTTGCACTAACGAAGACTTTTCTTTTGATACGAGTATACAGATTAGCGCCTGCAATGGTTATTACTGTGATCAGTGGAAAAATCCCAAATCTGATACCCCAAAGATGTGGACAGAGAATTGGAGTGGCTGGTTAGTAAAACTTTTCATCGTTTATATATTCGAGTCATAGTTCATTTCAGCGATCTGTTAAGTTCATTTCAGCGATCTGTTAAGTATTTTACTAAAGAGAAATTGTTATGTTTCAGGTTCAAGAACTGGGGTGGTCAAGATCCGCACAGGACTGCGGAAGATCTTGCTTTTGCTGTTGCAAGGTTTTTCCAGCTTCAAGGCACAGTTCATAACTACTACATGGTTGGACTCTTGAAACCTATAAGTCTGTATTCTGAAATTTGTAGATATATTAATATAACATCTACTCGGTATTTTTGTTGCTTTTAGTACCATGGTGGTACTAACTTTGGCAGCACTGCAGGAGGTCCATATATCACAACTTCTTACGATTATGACGCACCCCTTGATGAATATGGTAAGGGAAATCTGTTACTGATATGTATTTATCTAGTACTGGCTTGTTATGTTACGATGATTTCAATTTCTATATAATCATTAATACAGGAAACCTGAATCAACCCAAGTGGGGACATCTCAAGGATCTTCATCGTTTATTGATGTCTATGGAGAGTACTCTTACTTACGGTTCAATAAGAAACATTAACTATCCTGAAAATAGACAGGTAACTGTTTCTAAAGCTATTTGATATTTGGCTTCCTTACTTAAATCACATTTAATCTAATTGATACCCTCAATTTGCAGATTACAGTCTATTCTTATGAAGGAAAGAGGAGTTGTTTCTTATCAAATGCACACCCTAGCAAAGATTATACCTTTGATTTTGAAGGTGATCAATACCTAGTTCCTGCATGGTCTGTTAGCATTCTTCCTGATTGCTTCACAGAGGCTTATAATACTGCAAAGGTAAATTATCTAGACCATTCCCATTCTTAAAGCTCTCAATTGGTATAAAAGCTATAGTTAGTGTTCAACAAAGCTCCTGTTTTTGGTAGGTTAATGCTCAAACATCAATAATGATCAAGAACCCAAATATCATGGATGATGAACAAGAACCATATAGTTTGAAATGGTCTTGGAAGCGCGAGAATATTCTTCAAGCCATGCCACATCATTCTTATGCGTTACAAAGCAATCAGCTCTTGGAGCAAAAGGCTGTCACTAATGGCACTAGTGATTACTTATGGCTCGTAACGACGTAAATAATATATTTTATTCTACGTCAAATTTATGTCGTCTTAATCACAAATCCTCCCCTCTAATAAGTAAGTAAATGGACAGGTTTTTATATGACCAGAATAATTCTCTGTGGAACAAGGATCCCAAAAAGAGTCATTTCCTGAGTGTGCACACCAAGGGGCATGTCATTCATGCATTCCTTAATGGCAGACATGTTGGTAAGTTGTTATCTTACTTTACTGATAGCTTTAAAATGATAGAAGACAATGAACTTATCATTTTTTTTTTCTTTTCCTCTAATGCTTCGAGTCTGTTCAACTCTATATCAGGATCACAAGCTGCTAAATACAGTCATTACGAATTCACCTTTGAGAAGAAGATTAAACTGAAACCTGGCACAAACAAGTTCAGTTTTGTTAGTGCCACTGTGGGACTTGCTGTAAGTTATACATATTTAAGTTACTTACGTTAGTACTACCTGTTAATCTCAAAACTTATGTTCTTGTTTTATGTTTAGAACTACGGTGACCACTATGATTTGGTAGAATATGGAATCAACGGTCCAGTTAAACTGACGCTGAGGGATAGGACGGGAACTGAGGTAGCGGCCCAGAATCTCACGGGGGTGTGGAATTACAAGATTGGATTGGACGGTGAAGAGAAAGGACTGTCTGCAGGAAATCCTAAGCCATGGACTGTACATTCCCGTCCCGCTAATACACCATTCATTTGGTATAAGGTAATGACGGAGATAATCTAATTGACACAAGAACCTCGTGACTAGAAGTGATGTTATGTGCTGTCTTATGTGCAGACCACTTTCCCAGCCCCTACAGGTGAGGATCCTGTTGTCGTAGACTTGCTTGGTTTGGGCAAAGGCATGGCTTGGGTGAACGGCCACAACATCGGAAGATATTGGCCAAGCTACCTCTCTTCAGAAGATGGTTGTGATTTTGAATGCAACTATCGTGGATCTTATGGAGCTGGAAAATGCAGAACAAATTGTGGGAAGCCTAGTCAAAGATGGTAAGAAAAATTTTGACGGCGGAAGTAATGCATCGTCCGCAGTTATCTAATCTAAGATAAGTTTTCAGGTACCATATTCCGCGATCGTTCCTGAAGGCTGATGACAACGTGCTTGTTGTCTTTGAAGAAATGGGAGGTACTCCAGACCTTGCTAAAATAGAAACTGTTTCTGTAGAAAAAGTATGTGTGAATGGATATGAAGGACACACTGTGGAATTAGCATGTCAAGGTGAAAAGGTTTTCACCGATATAAAATTTGCAAGCTTCGGGTCGCCAAAAGGATCCTGTGGAGATTTCCGTAAGGACATGCATTGCCATGCTGGGAACTCCTTAGATGTTGTTAGAGAGGTAGCAATGTCTTCTTAACTTGTTATGCTTAAGCTGCTGATGACATAATACTAACTATGCGAATTGCTGTGATTCACAGGCATGTCTTGGCATGGGTAAGTGTTCATTCAAAGTTGATGAGAGCGCTTTTGGCCCCCTACGCTGTAGAGTTGATGAATACAGGCTGGCTATTGAAGCTGTTTGTTAGTTTTATAGGAAATCTTTAGTGGTAGTTAGTAGTTAATGTTAGAGATCTCGTATTCAAAATAAATGTTTAGAAAGTAACAGTTTGGGGTTTACGGGTTGTTGAGTGACCCAATAATAAGTTACATTTTGGATCTTTAATTCCATAAAATCATTTTCCATTCTTGGCAAGTAAAAGGATGAAGAATTACAGTATCTGACTGCGCCAGAGTAAAGAGATTTACATATCTGCTTGAGTCCCAACTACTAATATTTATTTACATGTTAAAAGCAAAAGCTAAGGTTGCAAACAATTATATGACTCACCAATAGTCTTTGCATGAGCAACGGCCATTTGCAAAGAAATGAAATCCTGAAGCATCCCTTACAGATATGTCTCTTCCGGTGGCGACTGTAACATATTTTAAGAATGTATGGCAATCCCCACAAAGGAGGATATTCTTGAATATTTGAACTGGTTCTCCTGGTCTAGTCATCAGGAGCGCATAAGTTGCCGCCAGTTTTGCGCTATGGTAGAACAAGAAATTTTTCTTATGATGCTCCTCTACTTCATGGAGAACAAAGCTTGTGTCGGGCTCATATCCAGCTTTTAGGCATTCCAAGATTAGTATTTCTAGACCACTGTATATGTCTTTTGTTTGAGGATGAGATTTGTCTCGTACAAAGAATGAATGCACCTTATTCTGATGAATTGCCCAGCTTCGACATGGGTGCTTCTTAATGCCCTTTTCTCTCATATTCCCTCTCACTATATCCGAGCAATGCCACCTCCCAGAAGCAGAGTACAGATTTGATACAAGAGCATATGTGGATGGATCCTGTGGTTCCATTGCAAGTATGCGCTTTGCAGCACGTGTCCCTATGTTTGTATTCAAATGGAGTCTGCAACTGTCAAGCAAAGCACGCCAAACAGAAGCCTCAGGCTCAAAGGGCATATTGAGGATCAATTGTTCAGCTTCTTCAAGAAGACCCCAGTAACCCAAAACGCTAACCAAGGCGGCAAAATGCTCTGAAGAGGGCTCGGTGTTATGTGCTTCTTTCATAGAGTGAAACAAGACTTGACATTCGTTAACTAAATTTGAACTGGTATGCTTATAAGAAGATAAAATCAACATGAAAGTGACTGTATCAGGCTGTACACCAGCCTTCTTCAACCTAGACCAGACAGCCAAGGCATCATCCCCTTGCCTGTGAAGAAGATGACCGGCAATTAGTGCATTCCAAGAAATTATATCATGTGTGGGCATCCTATTAAAGAATCTGATTGCATCAATGATGTTGTAACACTTAGAATACATGCTTACTATTGAATTTCCCACCCCTAAATCAGCTACCAGCCCTGTTTTAATCGCATGACAATGGAGTTGCTTTCCCATCTCAAGAAATCCCAAAGTTCCGCAAACCCCAAGTATTGAACTCAATGCAACTTCATCCAAAACCATATTCCCTTCATGTTGACTACGGTGGAAAAGATAAATTGCCTCGTCAGGCATACCGTTACGAGCATAACCACATAGCATTGATGTTTGAACTATAGAGCTGTCCCGGTCAGTTGGCCAACTGGAGAACATTTTATCAGCATCTTTCATCCTTCCACACCTCATGTAAGCATCAATAAGAGCTGCTTCAATAATTGCATTCAACATAAAACCAAACTTGACAACAAAACCATGAATTTGCCGACTGATATCCAATCTTGCGAGCAAGCCACAAGCATTCAACACACTAGTGAAAGCAGAGTCAGACAATTCTATTCCCTCTTGGCCCATCTCAATAAACAAGTTGAGTGCCTTCAACCCTTCACCATTTCGACAAAATCCAGCCAAAAGTGCATTGTAAGAAACATGATTCATCTCTGGCATCTTCTCAAATATCTCCACTGCCAAATCCACGCATCCAAATTCCAAATATGCAGTCATCATCTCCGTCCATGTCACTACATCTCTCATTGCCATCCTCTCAAACACTGCAACCACATCTTTTAAACTACCACATCTAGTGTAGAATCTGATAATAGCGTTGCTCAGACTCAGATTACCCTCTAAACCAATTCTAATAGAATAGCCATGAATCCCTCTGCCGTCCATCACTGCAGGGCTCTCGGTACAAGCAGTTAAAAGCGTTGATAGAGTGAAGTGATCAATTTTAAACTTATCATCTTGCGGCAAATTGCGAAACAACTGTAGTGCTATATCGTATAAAGATTCTTTAACAAAGCTGGACAACAATGTGTTCCACGAAGCAATATCTCTATGACCCATTTCATCAAACAATTGAACTACATAATCCAAACTCCCGCAATTACTATACAGAGCCATCAACGCATTAGCAACAAAAACGCTATCCAAAAAACCCATCTTGAGAGCCAAGGCGTGAACTTGCAACCCCAATTCAAAATCCAAAACCCTGATACAAGCAGTTACAATCCCAACAAAACTGTAATCATTAGGCTCAATACAAGCCCTTCTCATTTTAAAGAAAAGCTCAACTGCTTCGCTCTCTCTATTCTCCTTGGCTAAACTCGAAATCAACGCAGTGTACGACACGACGTCTGGTCTATGAAGGCCCGTGAAAACCGCGTAAGCATCAACAAGAAAACCCATCTTGAGATAAGCCGAAATGAGACAATTACCCACACGTGTCGAGTGTTGAAGCTTATGAAACAAAGCGTGCACAGCTCTGGCAAGCTCAACATCAGCATATTTAATGGACAAACGAAGCCAATGCAACAAGTCATCAGCGTCGATAGTGTCCTGGCAGTCGTGGAAAGAGTCCAAAGTGAAAGCGGGTTTGTGAATTTCGTGCTCAGAGAGAGATAAGTGTGAGGATATCAGAGGCCGAAAAATGAAGGACGCGACTGGTGGGCAGTGTACGTAACAGATGTGAGGTTTGGTTTTGAAGAGAGAAAATGAACGGAGTGGTAACGGCGTCGGTAACTTCGAAGGAAAATGAGAGACGGAGGTTATCGGCGGTTGGATAACGGTAGCCATGGATTGGAGGCGCCAATCATAGTCGAAAAAAGAGAGCTGTTTGTTATCTCATAGGACGTAGTGAGTAGTCACCGCGCGCCAACCGTAGTCGAATAGTGATGAAACCAAAGTTAACAAGGCACGGCGTCGTATTGAAAGGGGAGTATATAAAATAATAAAATAGACGTGCGGTCTAATATCCTTGGCGTAAGTTTTGACGTCGGAAAGATCACGAACTTGAACGTACTTGATCGGACCTCCATGGACGGACCTCGGAAGAATCAGGTGAAATGAGTTCTTCTATTGAGCCAAAAAAAAGGAACTTGTTCAATTGTGCATTGATTATCGTTGGTCCTTTTGATTGAAACGGTTCAGGTTTCGCTAAGAGGAGCAAGTAAACGGGAGATATCGAGGGACGCGCTTCTGGAGAGAGTCTCAGTCGAAAGAGAGCTCCGGGGCTACGCCCGGCGAGCTTCTTCCGCCGCCATCTTTGTACAGGTGCTTCAATTATTTTTCGTGTTTGTAATTAGGAGGATTAGGTTGGGAATCATGATTATTTTGATTTCGGTTGGGTCTATTGGATTGTGGAATGTATGAAATGGTAGTTTTTTGTGTTTCCAGAGAGTATGGAGGAGTTATATAGGAAGAAAGAATGTAGCTTTGAAGCTTCAGAATGATTGGGAGACTATGGTGGATCGTCGTGATGGTTCCGTAATGACGGCCACTTGGGTTTCTACTAGTGTCCTGAGGCCTTTTCTTTTCTTCATTTGGTGTTTATCGGTGAGGAGTCGGAAGATTCGCTCTGGAGATGTTGATTGTATGGGGAAATGCTTCAAGATTGTGCTTGAAAGCATCAGTTCTATGGGTATGCGCTTTAGTATATTCAGATGCATTGGAATTATTGCAAATGCTATGTTACTTCGTGTTGATCTGCACATGTTGGGTTATTCTAATAATGGAATGGGTGCTTTTCTGCTTTCCAAAATTCTTGTTCTCTTAGTTGCTTGTTTTCCTTCTGCAGCTCATCCATCTTTCCAATCCTCATAATTAGCTTTTTGTTTCTGTAAAGATGTCTTAGTGGATCCATTTTTATCCATTTACCTTTAGAGAAATTGTTGCATTCATACTGTTATTAAACTGTGAATTTCATTTGTGTTCATAGCTTTATGTATCTGTTTGTGCTGTCTCTACATGGCATCATTTCCAATTTTTTATTCCTTTTTCTTGAAGGATAGATTCAAGAAGCAATGTTTGTTCTCTGGCATTGGGTACTCTTGAAGAGAGAAGACTGTGGACTTATCAATCAGAGAAGCTTATTTCTCTTGGCGCTTTTGTACTTTCTGAGTGTCATAGATCTTTTCCAGAGCGTCAAGATTCTATTATTCTCACTTCTCTTGTAATTCGTATTCTTGTTGTGTTAACTGATCCAAAGGCATGGAACACTGTTAGCAATAATAGTTTTATGGATGCTCATGTAGTGGTGAAGGATTTGGTTATGTTCATGGGAAGTCATAAGAGTGGTCTTTATGCATCTATTAGAAGATACTTAGAAAACCTGGAAATATCTTGTTGTCCACAAACAAACAATGTGACTGGGACAGATGACAAGTTCCTGATCAGTGCCAGTACAATAACTTTAGCTCTACGGCCATTTCAGGTCACAGAATTCAATTTTACTGGGCCTGACCCGGTGGACTCACATTCTGCTGTTGCACAGTACTGCTTATTTATACTTACAATTCCTCAGCTTACACAGCGCCTACCATCTCTTCTTGTACCTGCTCTGAAGCACAAGTCTATTCTTTCACCATGCTTCCAGACACTACTGGTAATTATATTTCAAAGAAAACTATCCTGTGCTTCTGAGATTCTTTTTTGCAGCATCCTTTTTGAAGAGAACTAGGAGATTGTAACGGATTACTTTATTGTTAGCAAGACCTTCACAGAGAACTGAATCTTGGGGCGCTAAGTTAGTGTGCTCTTTGAGTTTCATTTTTCCAAGTCAATGGCTCAAAAATCTATACCTTGATACTCTTTCTGATATGTAATGTGGCATCAGTATGATGTGACTTTACTGTGAATTCCGCATTTCTTTTATTTTTTGGTATCTCTGTTTCCTTTAATACTGCACTTTTCTTAGTATTTGATCTTTTCCAAATGCGGAGAAAGATATTGATTTTGAAAACGATCTTTCTTTTATCTTGTCATCGTTCCATTTAGACATTTTCCAATTGCGAACTTGAATATGTGCATGTTATCCTGTCATACCAGTCAAATTAGGTCATTAAATTCCCAGGGCCCTCTTTGATTTTTTTCATACACCACTATGGTTTAAATGAATGAGGACTGATCAAACTATGGCAGATGATGACAGACCTTGAGAGATAATATCTTGACTGACATGTCAGAGGTAGATCAATTGAAAATTCAGCAATCTTCTAAGTTGATTCCACCAGTTGGTTGGGCTCTGGCAAACATTATTTGCCTAGCTACTGGGAGTGAAAATGAGTTTGTGAACCCTAGACCTGACCAAGGTTTAGACTATGCCTTCTATGTCCGTGTTGTGGTCACTCTTGCTGAGAAGTTACTATCATGTCTTGACAGAAGTTGGTGCAAGAACATATATCCTTTTGTTAATCATGATCATTCTTCAGGGATTGCTGAAGATTTTTGTGAAACAGGAGAAATGTGTTCCTTAAACATGTCATATTTGGACCTACTCAAACCTGTTTGTCAACAGTGGCATCTGACAAAACTGTTGTCGATGTCAAAGGTAGATGCATGTACTCAAGGGGATGGGGCTGTGGCAATGGAAAATCTGCAAATTTTGAGGAAGGTGGAATTGCTTGACATTGCATACTTCTATTCTTGTATGCTCAGAATATTTTCAACTTTCAATCCCACTGTTGGATCATTGGCTGTCCTCAACATGCTATCATTTACGCCTGGATTTGTTAATTCTATATGGGAAACATTAGAAAGTTTACTTTTTCCTGTAAATGGGCATCTGTCTATGAATATTCAATTTTGCATAAAGAAAGTTACAGATGACAAGAGGCAAGAGATTCTCAATAAAAAGCAGAAACATCCAAACAAGGATGGAACCAGTAAGTGGGTCAATGTACTCCATAAAATTAAGGGTAAGGCACAGGCAGAGATAGACTGTAGCTTGATGGGTTGTGAACCGAGTAAACAGGACGAGGAGGATAATGCTGATGTTTGGGACGTAAACTCTGTGAATTTTGGTGTACAAAGGATTCCAAAAGACTTGTCATGTTTGCTTCATCTGTTCTGTGCAACCTACTCGCACCTGTTACTGGTTCTCGATGACATAGACTTTTATGAAAAACAGGTAATTATCTATGTTTATTCTTTCCAAATGGTCTCTTCTAACCATCTGGAGTACCCTAGAAAATTTTCCCTGATGTTCTCTAACACAATATAGGTACCTTTCACTCTGGAGCGGCAACGAAGAATTGCATCAGTGCTTAATACTTTAGTTTACAATGGCTTGGCCCATTGTATAGGCCAAAATGATAGACCTCTTATGGATTCAGCTATCAGATGCTTGCATTTAATGTATGAAAGGGATTGCAGGCACCAATTTTGCCCACCTGTTTTATGGCTTTCACCTGCTAGAAATAGCAGGCCTCCGATTGCAGTTGCTGCAAGAACTCATGAAATTATGGTAGGCAATGTAAAATTAGATGATGCTTCAACTGTTCCAAGCATGGATTCTGTGATCACAGTTACTCCACATGTATATCCATTTGAAGAAAGGTGGGAATAAGTACTTGCTGGCTGTTACTCCTCTTTCTTGTCATAACTCTTCCTGCATCAGTAATTGTTATTTCCACAATAAAATAAAATCCTTCTGCATAGCTGGATCTAGGGGTCTCAAAAGATATAATGTAGAATATGGTCCATAGTAATGATTCATGAATTATCTTATAAGGATGCTTCTCTCTTGATGGCAAACTTGTACCTATGTGAGTTATCATTCTTCTCTTGTTCTGTATGTTTATTCACTTTGATTTTTTGTAATAACTCAAACTTAGCATCTTAACTTGTGTTGGCTGCAGCTTCTTCGCCAACACCTTTGAGAATCTTTTGCTCATGACATCATCAATTACTTTTTGCAGAGTTCAGATGTTTAGGGAATTTATCAACTTGGATAAAGTCTCTCGAAAAATGGCTGGTGAAGTCACTGGACCTGGTTCACGAGCAGTTGAAATTGTGGTTCGTCGGGATCATATTGTTGGAGATGGATTCCAGCAATTGAATTCCCTTGGGTCAAGGTTGAAGTCATCTATTCATGTTTCTTTTGTTAGTGAATGTGGTCTTCAGGAGGCTGGCTTGGACTATGGGGGGCTATCTAAGGAGTTCCTGACTGATCTATCAAAAGCTGCCTTTTCCCCTGAGTATGTCCTTCCAGGTTCATAAATTGATTCTTTGATTCATCCATTATCTTCCTTCTGTAACACAGCCCTTTACACTTAGTTTTCTATCTCTGTTAAAAGGTATGGCCTATTTACCCAAACTCCAACATCAGACCGGCTCCTAATTCCCAATCCAACAGCAAGATATTTAGAAAATGGTGTCCAGATGATTGAATTCCTCGGAAGAGTGGTCGGAAAAGCTCTATATGAAGGAATATTACTAGATTATGCCTTTTCACATGTTTTTGTTCAAAAACTGTTAGGAAGATATAGCTTTCTTGATGAACTATCAACTCTTGATCCAGAGTTGTACAGGAACCTCATGTATGTGAAGGTAGAATTTCTTAACATGCTAATTCTATGTCTCTGTAGTCGTACATTACTTATTTGGTTACTTTTTTATCGAATAAGATTGCATTTCATATTTTCTTGTTTGACTAGTCCTTACTAAAATATTATTTGGTCTTATGGATATACATATAAATCCAGGAACGAATCCATTTCCTACTTTAATAACATTAATATGTACTTGCTTGTTGAGCTAGTTGATGACTCAACTTGGTGAATCGATGCATTCATACCCCTGCCAATATGGATTGAAGAATTCACATGCAAGCTAGAAGTAGAAAGTGTGCATTCACCAGCTAGAGGGAAAGTGTTGAAAATCTTAAAAGATCAAGTAATTTTTATTATTATTATAATGCAGATATTACTCAAATACCATTATTATAAAAAATGTATTGCTCATAATAAATAGGGATGACGTACTATGTATAAAACACAAAACTCTAACGAAGATGTAGTTCTTACTAGTCTTTGTATTTGATAGCAATATGGATCCTAAACCCATATTGACATACTCTAGGAGAAAGAGGGAGAAGGGACCGAACATGTGCCACAAACCCATGTTGACATATTCTAGGAAATTCACTAAGGCAGGGAGGGGTGAGTCATCAAACGGTTAGAGAAGTTAGTTGGACGATAGAGAGAAGGACTATGTAAGGGATGGGGTAGTGCAGGGCTGGGGGTATCTTTACACTTGCATTGTTTCGGCTGATAGCTGAAGGGGCCATTAATGGCTGATAGCTTGGTGCTTGTAGACTATACTATGAGTTTATAGCTAAATATCAATAAAATACCTTATTCTCATCCAATTGCTTATCATTGGTGCTTTCATTGAGAGACCCGGTGTATGCAAACGAGAATGGCGTCACAAAAGTGGGAAGCAATGGATGCTCGTATGATCGCAGTTGAGACGAAGTTGTTGGATCATACAGTCCAACTGGGCAACTTACATAAGGGAGTCGACGATCTCTCTAGAGCGTTGGCGGCGATGCACGCCGAAATGAGGGAGGGATTCCAACGTCAAGCTGCTCACCAGACACCAGAGGTCGGGTCAAGTTCGATGGAGAGTGGGAAGTCGGTACAGACAGCGGTAGGCAGCGGTGTCACCTCCATGGCGTCAGAAGAATACCAGCTCCGAGCCAAGCGGATAGAGCTCCCTCCATTCCAAGGTGATGACCCAATAGGATGGGTCTCTCGTGCGGAGATTTATTTCGCCATTTAGGGGACTCCACTGGAGCTCCGTGTTCAGCTAGCACAAATTTGTATGGAAGGTATGACATGGCATTGGTTTAAGGTTCTCCTAGTGTCGAAACCCGAACTGGATTGGGAGACCTTCAAGAGACCCTTGTTCGACCGGTACGGTGATCATTTCAACGGGAATCCTTTTTCCCAGCTGAAATCATTGATGCAACATGGAACTGTGGATGAATATGTGGAGACGTTCGAAATGTTGATGGCTCAGGTTCCCCCCCTTCCGGAAGATCAGTACATGGGTTTATTCGTCGGAGGGTTGCGAGAGGATATAAGGTTGGAGGTTCTGGCGCTGGATCCTTCCTCTCGATATCGACTGATAGCAGCGGCACGTGCGGTGGAACGTAATCTCACACCATCGACGCAAGCCAAGTCACCTGTGGGCTGGAGACCCGTGGGCGCTCCACGAGTCGGGCCCCCTAACCCGACTCTAGTTGGACATGGTTGGGTCGGCGCGCGACCCGGAATGGGTCGTTCTCAATCACCGGCCAATGGAGGCGCAACCCAATGGGCCATCCGGGAGGGAGGTGGGGATCAACGACCGGGAATGGAGAGACCGATTGAGGCACGACCAAGAGGGACCAGAAATCTTTCTTACCAGGAGTTGATGGATCAGCAAGCTAAGGGATTGTGCTTCAAATGTGGACAACACTACAGTCCAACCCACGTCTGTCCCGATAAGCATCTGCAACTGATGATCTGGGAGGGAAATGAGGACAAAGAAGGACTGCCGTCGGGTACTGGGGATAGCGAGGAAGCCACCATGGGTGAGGTCGAAGAGATGGTTTGCCAAGTAGCTGAATATGGGGAGATAGCGCAAACCAGGACTCTCAAAATCGAAGGCAAATTAGCTGGAGTTCCTATCTTGTTACTCATTGATAGTGGGGCGAGTCACAACTATTTATCGCATGATTTGGTGGCTACCTTGGGACTAACAGTGACTCCAACCAAGACTTATGCAGTGAAGCTGGGCAATGGCACTAGGTGTTCTTCACAGGGTCGGTGTAAGGGACTGATGGTGAAGGTGGGAAATGTGGAGCTCATGATTGATGCGTACATTCTTCAATTAGGGGGAATAGACCTGGTTTTGGGAGGGGAATGGCTGGAGACTTTGGGAGAGGTGAGGGTGGATTTTAAGCAGAAGACGGTGAAATGGGGTTTTGAGCAGGGAAAGGAAGTTGTCACTTTGAGAGGGCAGGGTTGTGAGAAGCTTTAACGGCTTTCTGCCTTGCAGGGAATGCTTCAGTCCATCGCCATGGATTCACCGAAGGAACGGTAGAGAGTTGAGGCTGTATGATGGTTCCGGATGCTAATGTTGCCCTCCTTCCAGCCCAAATTCGAGACTTAACCCTGGTGTTGCAAGCAAATCAATTGGTATTCCAAGAACCGAAGGGGCTACCTCCTTCGCGGAGTCATGATCATGCTACTAATCTGCTAAATGGAACCAATCCGGTTAGCGTACGCCCTTATAGGTATGCTTATCATCATAAGGATGAGATTGAGCAACAAGTCAGGGAATTGCTCGCCATGGGAGCCATCCGACACAGTACCAGTCCTTTCTCCAACCCGGTGATTCTAGTTAAAAAGGACCACTCATGGCGAATGTGTGTGGATTACCGTGCTTTGAACAAGGTAACAATCCTGGATAAGTTTCCAATACCTACTATCAATGAGCTCATTGATGAATTGCATGGTTCCAAGTATTTCTCTAAGATTGATTTGAAATCCGGGTTTCATCAAATCCGAATCAGGAATGAGGATATTCACAAGACCGCTTTTCGAACTCATGAAGGCCACTATGAATACTTAGTCATGCCTTTTGGGCTCATGAATGCTCCCTCCACATTTCAATCCACCATGAATTCGGTTTTTAGACCACTCCTAAGGAAAGGTGTGTTGGTTTTCTTCGACGACATCCTGATCTATAGTAGTAGTTGGCAGTAGCATCTCAAGCAGTTGGAACAAGCTTTACAACTCTTAATTGAGCATCAATTTTTTGCTAATAAGAAGAAATGCTTATTCGGGCAACCATCCATCGAGTATTTGGGGCATGTTATTTCGGCTAAAGGGGTTGCAATGGATCCTAACAAAATCAAAAGTGTGAGAGATTGGCCCATTCCCAAGAATGTGTGTTATGAAACTGCTTGTTGTAAGATCGAGTGACCCGTCGGTCTGGGTTAAACACTTGGAAATCAGGTTCGGGAATC
>JAOTBA010000005.1:34447321-34460156 GCA_025629845.1 Erythroxylum squamatum
AAAGTTTAGGGACTATTTTATAAATTTAAAAAATATCCCGAAACGGTACCCGGTACCAACCGGTACCGGTACAGTTCTGTTCCAGAGCCCAATCCGGTACCAAGCCCGATACAGTATTCATAACATTGGTCAGGGTTGCTGACACAGAAGATCACATCCCGACGCTTCCTTCCTTTTCGCTATTATCAAATGGAGGTCCAGTTAGAATTTACAAAATTAAATTTTGGTTTTTTAGATATTTGGTTTTAATTGGTATCTAAAATTTAAAATACTAATCTTTCCTAATATTTAAAAAACTCAAACGACTCAGCTGATTAAATTGTAAAAATCTTAAACAGTTCAATTTTTCAATTTCGTTTTTTACTTTCCGATTTGATTTACTTTAATTATTTTTATTGTTAAAAATTGTTAATTTATTTATTAATTAGTTAATTCTTCAAATTCTTAAGATATTCTTTTAAGATTTAAACCGTAAAAATCTTAAACAGTTTTTATTTTTACTTTCCGATTTTATTTACTTTATTTATTTTTATTTGATTTACTTTAATTATTTTTATTGTTAAAAATAATCAAGGTCATTTTTGTAAATTAATAAATTTTTATAAATTAAAATTAATTTATTGATGTTTATTTAACAATCTTTTTTAATTAAACTTTAAATTTTTGATATATTCTTTTAAATATATTTTAAATTCTTTAATTAACACGTTTTATTATGATCTAGTTAAATTTTTTGAACATTAAACTTCTTATTTTTCAGTATAATTTTTTACTTTTCGATTTTGTTAATTTTAATTATTTTTATTATTAAAAATAATTTATTTATTTATTTGTTGGTCAATTTTGTAAATTAATAACTTCTTATAAATTAAAATTAATTGATTAATACTTATTTAACAATCTTTTTTAATTAAACTTCAAATTTTTGACATATTCTTTTAAACATATTTAAAATCTTTAATTTTATTTATTCCTCGTACGTTTAATTATTGTCTAGTTGAACTTCTTCAACATTAAACTTCTCATTCTATAATTTAAAACATTGATCTTTACTATTAGAATAACCTACTTTGATATAATTAATTAAAATGACTTTTATTTTCACCAATAAATGTTAAACTTAAAAATTAAAACAGTATTATTTTAATTCAAAAATTAGATCAAACTTGATTGGACACATTATCATTCATAATCACAAATAATTAAAATAAGAGTGAATCAGATGATCGGATATAAATATGTTAAAATTTGTAAAGCCAATCGTATGTAGTTATGCCTAAATCATACAATTAAATCACAGCATCTTGTTTAACATAAGTTTAACTGTATGAATTAAAATATTCATCTATCCAACAACAAAATATGCCTAATTTCTCCATTAGCCTTCTCACTGGATATGCATCCTAACCTTCTGCAAATATGCCTAATTTCTCCATTAGCCTTCTCACTGGATATGCATCCTAACCTTCATCTGCAGACCTCTTCTGGCTCTGCGTTACCATCATCCAATTCATCAGGCAATTGCTTTCTTGGATTGCACTTACTGTTTGCAAACAGAAAACATTCTCCTTCACAGATTTTAGAAAAAGGAAGAATTTCTCCAACAAAAAGGATTACTCAGATGCTATATTCAAAGTTGAAGCACATTTTGGAGGAATCAAATTTGCTTATTCGCATACTCTACACGGATATTCCTGCCATCCAACAACTAGAAAGCACCAGAAAATGAATGAATTAACGAATACCTCCTTTATCTTAGAACAAAGAAAACACATAGGAGTCCTAATCATTAAGGGAAAAAAAAAGTCTTTACCTCACCATCCATTCCTTTTAAAGCTCTGCTTGCTGCATCTTCAGAGACGAATTGCACAAACCCATATCTTTTTGATTTCCCACTCACGGTATCACACATAACTTTAACTGCCAAAATAAACCATGTAATTTCTATGACTTTATGGGTGGACGAAAGGGGAAGGGAAATTCCCAAAGAACAGAGCATTACCTTCAATTATCTCACCATGCAATCCGAAAACATCCTTTAAAACGGTCTCGTTAGTATCATAAGAAAGCCCTGCAACTTGAAACACATGTTCATTCCCTGAGTTTGATGCAACATGTTTAGTTAAGTAACTAATGCCTAACCTTCCTTCCTTCCTTACTTAGCAATGTTGAAAACAACTATGAAACTGACCATCCAGAAGTCAATTATTCATATAAACAAAAAAGGGGAAAATAGGCACCTCCAACGAATAATTTGGTAGAGAGGTGACGAATTGGTAATTGGGTAGCAGAAAGAAGTCGAGGAGAGAGACTAAAACAACTATATAAATACTGCCTGCCTCGCCCTAGCCAAATCATGAATCATCAAAAACCTTCAATGTGGAAAACGATGAAGGGTTAAGGAGCGGCTTGGCCGCTTGTTCGCCTTCAACTATAAAACCCAGTAATCCCTAACCCTTTTTTTTTATTCTCGCGTTTTTTGGGGATGGTGAGTTTTTCGAAATGACGGGGGGGTTATCGCTGCGTCTTCAACTTAGCGGTTACAACTTACAAGAGAGAAGGGTAAAAATGGCAAGGAGAGATTGACTTCTGATTTCTGATGTTAGGTTTTAGTTTACTTTTTTACTTGTGTTTTAAAAATCGGATCGAGAATTGAACTGATTTAAAGGTCAATGGTTCAATCAAAATTAAACCGTGATCGAACCGATAATTAATAAATATATAAAATTTTATTTTATATATTATATATATAAGATAATTTTAAACATATTATTTAATTATTTATCTAATTGTAAACTTATCTTAAACCTTCAAACTTCAAAACATAAATTTTTTTTAAAATTCACCAACACAATATAAAATAAGATAACAAAACTCACGAGTCATATTTCATCAAAAAGATTGAGAAAAGATCGCAGATCATAATATTTATTTAAGTTGAAATCATCAAAATCAAGGCATTTTAAATGAATCGGTCGGTTCTTTCTTTCACCGGTTCAGAAGTTTTTACCGGCCCGATTGTAAAATAAACGGACCAATCACTCAAAAAAAATAAAAGCTAAACCGAACCATTTTATACTTCGAGTCACCGATTCTCTGATCCGACCGGCCAGTTCAATCCGATTTTCAAAACACTGCTTTTTGCTCAAACACTGGCCAGAGAGGCAATTCACAGACCCATTTGTCTTTTTTAATTTGAGAGAAGTAAAATATATTTAATTTTTTTGACTTGTTTAAAATAAGCGTGTAAGACGAAAATCACTGTTCAACACGTGCAGCTCATGCAACTTATGTTTCATTATTTACTATAGATATATATATAGAATAGCAGCAATTTGAGAAACAGTAATCCTATATTAGATGGGGATGGGGTTGGGGTACAAATACAAAACCGACATAACACATGAATACAACGATACTTTACAATTAAGGCAGGCACTGCAGATCGACGATACTTCCTTTACAACAAAAATTGCTGAATAGGATCAAAATGCTCCAATCACCACCAATTACAGTCAAAGAACAATTACTTACTGGACCGCTAGCTATAGGAGCATCGTGAACAAAGAATGAACTTTAAGCCTGAAATTCAATTACAAAATTTGGGGCTTTATTAACACTAGTATGTGCATTAAGAGAACCATAATGCGCAGAGGTAGCATCTTCAAAAGCATTTCTCTTGATGAGTTACTTGTACTCAATTGTCCAGCATTGATGAAGTCCTTACTAGAAGTTACAGAGACATTTACAGCCAAGGAACCTGGGAGAACACAAATCAACAGGGAAAATGTTACCATGGATAGAGGAGATGAAGTATTCAACTGAAAAAACCCATTCATAATAAAACTTACAGTCATAGTTGGTCCATCCAATCCTTTGATGAGCCAGGTCATATACAAATATCTTGTCTTTCAGCACAAGATCTGCAAATTGAAGAATGACAAGATGATCAAAGCCATAAAACTAAAAAGTCGAGAGCCCAAAAAAAAAATGGCAGTCATAACATAATTCTGTTAAAGCTATGAGATTTCCATCACATCAAGATCACTCTTTTGATTTGATAGGAACATAAAGAAGAATGCTCACAAGAACATGATCCCAACTCACGAAGTCATTTTAAACGCTTTCAACCTAGCTGGTCAATGAAAAAGAATCTGGATCTAGTTCAGACTAACCTCCTAAAATTGTCACTCCATTTTGAGCTTTCTGGAAACCAACGCACCACATTGCAGCACCATCCTGCTAAAATAAAATAGGTTCTATCAAACTTCATGCAATGCCATTGAGATGCTTAAAACAAAATAAAATGATTGTCCAAAGGTGAATCAAAGAAAGTTACATAGAAACCATAATGTGTCAAGTATTCCTCAGGCTTTAACACCATGGAAGCATCACCAGCAAAATTAAGGCTGACTGGAGGAAATATCGTGGAGATGCTGATATGAAAGAGATAATTGCTGCTCAACTCACAAGAACCGAAAAAAGGAAAACACGAAAAAGAAACAATACAAAGTACAGCAGAAAATACAATTTGTATTGTGGCAAGCATATCAGACAAAACATTAACTAGAAACAAAGTAAAAGAATGAACCTGGATGAGACTTGATAGCATTGGTTTCCTTTGTATATAATGGGAGTTGCAGATTGTGAGACAGCGGATGTTATCTAAACATTCAGTAAGCAAGTCAACTTCGCAGCAAAAGAAAGCAGCTCAAGATAAATCATTTCAATAAATCCAATTCATGAAGTATACATCATGTTAAATCACCATCAAGCTCCTTGGGATTAGCAATTTCTTCACTTAACAGGGAGAACCTATAAGCCCTTTTATCTCGATTAATCTCTTCAGCTCCCAAGATCCCTTTCCAAAATAGTGTCTTTCTAATGCTAACAAACTTCTATACAAATGAATACCTGACTCTTCATCACACGTAATAACCTCTCTGACTATACTTGTTTCACCAAAGGATCTAAAGATTACCCCAAGTTCTACTCTTTTAATGCCAACTTTACGTAAGAAATCAATAAAAAAACTAATATATTTTGACACTTTACTCTGTTTAACAATTTTTTGATGATCATCTTAAGCAAGAAGTTAAACTAGGATAAGATTTATAACAAACTAGGCTATTGACCTTCGATTGTACAGAATGAGATGTAGTTAGCCTATGATGCATTCTATTACAGAGTCTGCACATACTGAAACTAAGTTGTTCACTTAACTTTTGGAGAGAAATGTGTAATTGTCTCTTCTACATCTAAACTTTGACTGGAACAATTACTTACAGCACTGACAAAAGGATTAAAAGCTTCGTGGACAAGGTATGTCAAAGTTGTGCCTGTGTCAATGATAGTTCCTTGATTATTCGATGTTGCAAATGCTGCAGGATCAATGGGCAGCAGTTGACCATTAACAGCAATGCTCTGGAGATATAAATTATAGTGGGGCCTGAAAATTTAGGATGAAACAGTTAGTCTAGACACACTTTTCCAGTTGCAACTTAAGTTAGCACAAAAACAAGAATTAAGGAGGATAAGACCCTACTTAAATGCAGAGCGGGGGCAAAGTTAGGAACTAAGATATATTTGAGAGGTTCTCCTCTACCCTCATGCAGAAGGAAAAAATATCTAGATGGACAATATGACCTAGTAGGTGATAGATCCCCATCAAGAGTGTTAATTGAATGTAGCCAGGGAAATTCAAAAGGACAGTCAATTTAGACATAATGAACTGTTCTTTTAAATTTCCCTGTCCACATTCAAGCAACACTCTTGGCAGGGATCTATCACCTATTAGGTCATCTATATATATATATATAACCCCAAGGTGCAAGTGCTAGCTCAGGCTGTCCCGGATAAACATCAAGTCATACAAATCAGATGTGAGTTCCAGAATGAGGATTATGAAATGCAAGATATGGGTCAAAGAGGTGAAGAGAGTATTGAAGGTGCAGTGTTAATACTGCTGGAGGTTCATAAGAAATCAGTAGAACATACTGTGATGGGACAAGTGGAGTATACACAATGCCTGGCTCCAAAATCTCGCCAAGAACCAAAATACCACCTCCATTGCCCTCTCCTCGCAAGCAATGAGAGAATACTCTGGGTGTTATCCCTCGAGATGACAACTGTGATATGACTGACAGCTCTCCTTGACCAAATCCAAAAATTCCATCAATTGCTTTATCCGTCTTTGTTAAGTCCCCAGACTGGTAGGTGCTACACCTGTTTCCAGAATCATCAGTACAGAGATAAATTACGAAAAAAAATTGTTGTAAGATCAAAGCGAAAATAAGACAAGAAACAGAAGACATAGTACAAACAAGAATCTTTACGAGTTTGATGCTTCTGTTACACCTCATGTCTATTATGATTTAGAAATTACCTACCCAAATACAACAAGGGCTGAGGAATTGGCAGTTAATGACTCTCCCAAAATAGCATCAAAACTGAATATATCAGACACATAATATCCCAATGTTCCACTTCCATCTCCGTATTGAAATGAGTAGATGCATTGATTACTCTGCGAAGTGCACTGAGTTGCTGTCGTCTGAGCAGCGGATGTGCAAAATTTGTCTGAACATGGGACTAGTCCAGCAGTTGATGAACTGGTAGTATCAAAATAATTGAGCTGAACCTACAAAATATAGAATAAGCACGAAATCAATTTCTAAGTTCAAAAAAACTATTTTGACTTTTAAGGCTAAGTACGGAGAGAAAAGGGTTTACTCCAAGGCCACTGGATTGCGGGCAATTACTGCAGGAACTGCAGGTAACCCACAAGACATCGCTTCCGGTATCAATCTGCAAGTTGAATTCTCTAGGAGGAGATCCCAGTTTCACTTTTGTGAAATATAGCCTAAACAAAAACAAGAGATAGAAAATTAAAGAATATAATCAAATTCAATGCCCCAAATTCTGCTATAAAGAAACCAGCATTTTATAATCTTATCCAAAGTAAAGTATAATAAGTGGAAAACAGAAGGAACCAAGTATATTACAAGGGTGTTGAAGATCCACCGACCCTGATAGAAAAGAACACCCGAAAAAATAACAGCAAAAACAAAATGAGTCAATAATTATATTGTCATATGGCATAACAAACACAGGAAATAAACAATTCAAATTTTATCACAAGCGAGAATACAAACTATATGTTGTTTCATTTGCAACTATGTAAAACAGAAGATGAAAAGGAAAAAGAAAGCAAACAAAAGAATATCACTTTTCGGTTTTTCATCCTTTCCACTGCTCTAGCAGAAAGCATCCAAAATTTGGACTCCGGTTAACCAAGTTGTGAGTTGTGTTAAAAAATCTATAATCATTTTCTGAATGCTGACCCAGAAAAGGAAAATGATGGCAGAAACGTCCACAGGCTTGCCAATTCCAAATAACAGAGTCCATAAAAACCTCATACAGTAATCGATCGTGAAAATTAGGAATAAAAAAACATTTAAAAAAAGAAAAGGAAGTGAAAGGAAAGTATAAGAATCAGAACCTGACTAAGTATTAAACAAAAGAGTTGCAAAAGTTGCAAGAAGCAATGCAAACCCATGAAAGATCAAATATAAACAGAAAAGAAGCTAAAAAGATTGAAAGAAATACCCAACGAGGTAGGGATCGGAGGTTCCTTGGACAGAGAAGTCGACAACACCGCCAGCAAAGCTCTGCAAGAGGCGGGCATGCCTGACTCTGTCCCAAGCTTTAAGTTGCTCCAACCCCAGACGTTGCTCAAAAGGCAAAACCCTCTGGAGAGGGAGAACAGTAGCAGAGTGAACCACTGACATGGGCGCAACTAATGCTAATGTCAGAATCAAGAGGTACCAAAGAGAGAGCATTTCTGGTGGGTTTTTCTAATTCTTGAAAGTCAGGCAGTGGTGATGCCTGGTTTGAAGCATTTGAGAGAGAAAGAGGAAGATAAAAGTGTGGTCACGAGTGGTAAGGACGCAGAAGGCGTCTACGCGAGACTGCGTAAGAGGTCGATGCTTAAAGACTGACTCAGAGTTGGCTACTTCCACTGCGTGTAATTAAGTATTATGCAAACAAGTGCAAAGTCTAAAACACCCCTTACTAATTTACTTCAAGCCAAGGATATCCTCGATCCAATTGTCCAAAGTGCACGTAAGCAAAACTAAATACGTATCCTATCAATGTAACCGCAATGTCTAAAAAGCGAAACCTTTTTTACTTTAATTTTTCGTTTAAAAAATTAAATTAATTTTAGAAATTAGAAAGCCAAGTGACGGTGTGATACGGTGCGTATCGAGCTTGACCCAAGAGTCTTTCCAACCCGGAGTTATGGAAATTATTGGTAGTGTGAAGGCGGTTTTTCTTTTTAGGGTCCACCGTCCGACGTAGGTCAATTTTCGTTTTTATTAATTTTTGGCAAGGGAACGGACGTCAACCCTCAAGTTCCACCCGACAATGAATACAGTAGTTCTTGTCTCCGCCACGTTGGACCGTGTTGCCTTTTCTCTGATTCAGACCCACAAGTAATCTTTTACTCAATGGTGATTCAAGTATCTGTAGAAGTGTGTACATGAAGTATTTGTATTTCTACTTGGGAAGCTTCGTCATTATTTTCTTAGTCTTTAGTTAATTATTTTTTTAATAATTAGTTTCTTAGTCTTAGTCAAATTTTAGATAATTTTAAATAAATAAAATTATCTAAAATTTATTTGACAAATAATAAAAATTAAATAAAATTTTTATATAATTGGAATTATACAAAGTGATTATAAATTATATAATTAAATATATTAGCTTAGCATAATTTAAATATTTTTTAGCCTTTTTATATTTCATATTGAAAATATGTACACTTTTCAGCGAACAAATGTGAAAATGTATTGAATTATGTAAAAATAACATTTATTATAAATGCATATTTTTACTTTATATTATTCTTAATTTTTTATACGTACGAGAGTTAAATGATCTTTTTGATATTATTTATTGCGGTTATTACTTACATGAGAAATGTATGAAAAAATATTAATATGAAAAAAGAGATTTTTTAAATTAGGAATAAATTAATATTAAATTAACATTATGATAATTTCTTAAAGTAAAGTTAAAAATTATGTAATATAAAATAATTGAGAGAATATTTATAATTTTATAAAATTTAAAGATTATTTTATAATTATTAAAAAATATCTCGACCGTAATGTACTGAAATCAAATTCAGTACTAATTCCAATATGAAATTCGACTCTAAACTTGGGTCCATTTAAACCACCTTTCGGCAGTCCAACTCCAAGACCAAGAGGAAAGCTACTCACTGAAGAAATATACCTTTCATACGCAAGGGTTTTGAAGTTTAGTACAGGCGTATAGCTCTGCTACTTCTCTTATGCACGAAAACATTTCCATGTTCAAACAAGCAACCAATCTCTTAGTTTTGACAATAGATTTGGATCTATCCTCTTTAATCGCATTAGTTTCCTGAAATTATGAAGAATTTAAGGTTAGTTTTAGGTTTTTGAGGATATAACATGCCTCCCTTAACATACTTGATACTTTTAGGATTGGTTTAAAGTCTTTCAAGGAACAATCCAGCTTGAAATGGAATCAATTAGCAATGATGATCATCACACCCTCCACGTTAACCCCACGTTTAATCATATTAGCTCATACTTTGATTACCGAGAGAAATGATATGGATGGATAGACTTCCAAGTTCAACTACCGTACTAAACAAAATTTTATGCATTGAAAAGGTAAAGAGTGTAGGCCACTTCAATTCATTCAGTGCTAGTATAACACAATGTCAATAAAGAGCTGATTTGCAGATTAGATAGCGGACTTTTTCTGCTTTCTGGCAAGAAAGGAGATGTTTACATGTGAAATAAAGAGATGGTTACAGGGCCTTTTGTCTCCTCTTGCATTCTCATTTTCAGTCACATATGATGATCAATAATTTCAGACAGCTACTACCTTCTAAGCGTGTTGTCCGTAAATTTCCAACGCCATATAATTCGCTGGGTCCGTTATACCGCAAGTCAAGAAGACTTTAGAAAGTCTCCTCTTTAGAACACTCGAGTACATTAATACGGGAAGTCTTAAGTTACGTTGTTTGATACTTCTGAAACTAACTAGATATGCCAACAATTGAGAACATATTCGCATATGCTTAATAAGAGCTTTGGAACACTATTAACATAAAGGAAAAATATATATTAAATTATTGTTCAAGTTTCTATATAATAAATATCTATTTACAAAAACTAAGATCAGTTTATAATTATCTAAGATGTTTAATTATTAATAAATTTTAATAATTTTGAAAGTTGTGTATATGAAATATCATTTTACAATATTAAATTACATATTATTAATATCTAAAATTAGCCATATAAATGCATCAAAATTGAAATTTTCATAATAAAATTATTGTATTTATTAATCCTAACTAAATAAGTACAAAAACAATAAATTAAACTCATTGGTACAATATCATACTATAGAGTCATAATCAAGTTTGTGGGTACTTATATCAATACTTTTTTTTTCTCGTTGAGGAGTCGGGACGAGATCTAATCCTGCACGCGACATAATAAGTACAAAATATTTCTGTATGATTTCCTAAATCCAAGATTACTTAAATTATATAACATAATTGACATAAAATATAATAAAATATGATTCATATTTTATTCCAAAACTTGATCATTTTTGTTGTTTCTTTTGAACCATTTCTAAAATTGGCTCATCTCAATTACTATAGTTGCACAAGTGTTTGGACTCTAATAGTATTAATAAAATGTGTTGAGAGAACTGTATGACTGTTGTAGATGGTTAAGCTAAAAGTCATAGCTCTCTTGGAACCTAAGCATTTTAGTAATGTGATTGAAATAAATTTTAATTAAATACTAACGGGGTACAAAGAAGATCCAATATCTGATATTCGTCCTTATTTATTAAATATCTTATATTTAACCATAAAGATTCTCAAACTTTACAATCAAGTCTAATTTGATTAAATCTCTTTTTCTCTTTTCAACTTGTTCTTTGTTTGTGACCCATTATGTTTTCAAATGTGTTGGAAATTGATGTAAATTATAACCATAAATTATATTTAGGATTAAATAAATTAAACTATTTTATTTTATCTTTAATTCTCTAATTAAATATTTTATATTTATAGATCAAGATTGACATCTAGTAACACATCATGATCATCTAAATATGTAAGAATATCAAAGTTTAACTAACCTTTCTACGATTTTTCATATAATTTAATTATTTTATTATACAATGTTCCGATTAGACATAAAGCATGAAATTAATGTCTACTATATTTGAATCCAATCATGTTAGTTCTCTTTCATTAGTAATTGATTAAACTAGCGACAGTTGAAAATTATTTTCAAACAATCATTCCACTTTGACCAAGGATTTCCAAAATACTAATCAAGGATAATGAAACGTTCTCCTTAATCATTCTAAGGTGATAAATCATATATTGATCACCCAATTATCTCCGTATAGTTCATGTTATATACAATAATTATCAATTGAGCTACCTTGACTATAATATGTCATAAGTAGTATCAAAATATGTCAATCCATATATGAGATATTTTGGAGATTTCAAGTTAAAAGATCACTTATACGATCATCACAATGAGAATTTCCATATATATATAAGTAACGTTTCAAATAGATATCTCATATAAGATTAGTTTAGTGAACTTGTTTTATAACAAGCACTTACATATTTATTTAAGTATTTCTATAATTTTGTCTATAAGATCGACTACTTAGTTCATAAGGAAAAACATAATGTGTACTTGTCTTTTTACATTATATTAATGACGAATTTTAATAAAACAATGACTATAAATAATTTATGGATAATATATAAATAGTATAGGGTGTGTTTTTCGGTGATAAAGTTGATTTCTTTGTGTTGTGTATTTGTTGTTTGATTTCTTTGTGTTATGTTATTTGAACAATGTCGTTAGAGAGTTCGAATTTTGCTTCAAGGAAGATAGTTTGCGGAGTCGAATTGGTTTAGTTGACCTCGTTGTTACCAAATCTTCTCAAGTTGTTTTTGGAGTTTACCTATTAAGGAACTTGTCTGAATGCATCCTGCTTGGCATTTGTGAATTTTGGGCTTTCCTTAAGTCCTGTGAAGCACATGGGTATTTTCTTAGACAACTCAAAGTAGGTAGATTGCGTCTCTTTTTGTGTGTTAATGTCCAAATTTTGGGAGCTTGAGGTCAGAAAAGTTGTATTATTGAGTACTTCAACCTCGTGTGAGTTAATGCTTTAGTTGTGTTACTAAAGATGAGATTTTTATGAAGTGAAACAAATTTTAGCAAAGTGTCCCCCGCGATAGAGCCGTCGTCACCAAAGGTCTCTACATGTGGGTTTGTAAGGCTTTTGGTCAGCCGTTAAAGAATCATCAGAAAAGAGACGTTCAAAGTAGACCATAGTAGCTTTTTTTGGTGTGTCTTTACTGGTCTTTGATGACCCATTATTATATCTACAAGCAACTGTGAGTATCGTGATTGCACTTCTTTATCTCTCGCTCTTAGTTTTAATAAACATGTTGTATCCTTGAGATCCGGCCACTCTCAAATGTTTACAGTTGCCAGATTTGTCAGATTTGGTTGTTAGTCTTACGATCTCGGACCTTCTCTCACCTCCTCTCTCCAGGTACATTTGCTTTCTTCGTTTGGGTTAGGAGATTGGTGTTTTTTATTTTTGTTGGAGATCTCGTATATATGGCATAGTTGACTTTGTCCCTAATTGGTAGTTTTTGGACCAGATTTGTAGTGATCCTGTTCCCTGTACAAATGGTTAAATACCTTGGTTCTTTTGA
>JAOTBA010000005.1:34480399-34491972 GCA_025629845.1 Erythroxylum squamatum
TTTGGATAGCTTTATAGGCATATCAAACATGAGCATCCTTTTGTATTTTGTATTAAGTTTGATGTGTATGTTGATATATAAGTAAAGCTTGTTCAAACGTTCATTTTGTTTAGAAATGAGAATGAGAACTTGAGAAGTTCCTTTATGTATGACTATGTTATTTTAAAGTTTGAGTATGATGGATGTGCATATTCTTTTGTTGAGATTTGCAAATTGTTGCTAGTGTTAGAATAGCATGTTGGAGATGAAAAGCTTGTATGTGATGAATCATTGGAGTTGAGATTCAAGAGTTAATGAGATGTATTTAGTAGTTGAATTGATATAAAGTGGTTTTTACTCTAGAAGGGTTGAATTTGGGAGGATTATGAGTGAATATGGTGTTAGAATAGATGTTGGAAGCATTGGAGAGGCTTTGGAGGGTACTAGCCAGAACTCTCTACTTGGCACTATATTTATGCTCTTCCAATAACGTCTTATATATGGCTTCTTTTTGTAGTCCTTATGTACATAAATCTCTAGATTTTCTCTCTTTAAAATGATTGCTAAAATTGTATGGCTACAAGGGATCCTAGTGAACTCTCATTTCCAACATGTGTAATCATTTGTTACGAGGTTCATAGTATTAGACATTTATATAATGTTCAAATTAAAAGTTAAATCACCTACAAAACAAGTTAATTTATCAGTATCAATTTTTAAGCAATTAAGTAACATATAAAGAGAAACAAAAACTACCTATAAAATGAACAAAATAAATAATAGTCTCTTTTTATTTTTCTCCATGTTTGACATAGTATTAGGATATATATAGTCATTGTGTGCAGCCATCTCTTGCTTCTTTTGATAGAATCTCTTCGCGATTTCTCTTATCATCACCTCCAACCAAGTTTTGCTTTGTCTCTTGCATTTCTCAAGTATGCATTAAAACACTCAACGATGTTCTTAGACAGAAAATCACTATTGTACCTACTATTAAAGGCAGATCTACACTATCTTTTCTAAAAAATATTTTCTAACCAATTATGTGCATCCTTGTTTATGCTCTACACTTTACTTATTTCCTTTTTGTACCCATGCAGAGTATAATCAGAAGCTACTCTCCATCTCTAATTTTTTTAAATAGCATAAATTTTGTAATTGCTCTATAAATTAGAATAAAGATGTCTAAAATAATAACAATGTTCAAAATGCTCAAATAATTCCTGCAGGCCCATCATCATATAATTAAGACAAATTTAACCATCAAATAAAGTGTTATAAAAATAATGAATCTCATTATGTTACCTTTTATTTGTCACTCTTGAGCATTTATTGCCAATATCATTAAGTTGACATCACAAAAAAATCATTTTTAACTCTCTTTGTTTTAAATCTAATAACAACCGAAGTTAAAGGAAAAAGAATGTTATTATTAAGATCCCTTTCAATGAATGTCACCAATTGTGCATTGTATTTTGTTTTCAAATGACAAATATTAAAGTATATAATTGGTCTACAATCATTAACAAATCTTGATATCACTTGTTCAAGAAAAATGTAGCATAAATCAAATACTCCATTAAGAGATCCTAATGTGTAGTGAGCTACGCTTGTTGCTTTCTTAGCCTCTTAAATTCCCATATTGTGCCTTTCATGTCTAAGTAGCAATTGAAAGGCGTACCTTTTTATGCTTTGATTCAGAAATTTCTTATTAGTAATCTCATACAATAACCCTTTTCAAACCCTAAAATATGTCATCTAGAACTATCTCTGAAATGTGTCCAATACTTACTAATAATCTACTAACAATCAATCTTTTTTCTGTTAAATGTTCTACCATAAGAGTGAATGTCTTGGAGTGCTAATCTAAAACGCATGCACATCTTTTATAAGGCTTACATTTATTCTCCATTCATATTTATTTTTGCATTTTACAGTAACTCTTGGCCCTTATTTCTATGTACATATAATTGAAATCTATCTAGATACTCATGTTCTTCAAAGCCTTTTAAAAGTGATGACGTAATTTCTCTGCTTCAAAACAATTTTATCATCATCTAAAGTAAGGAAAATTTGCTTTCTTCTTCTCATTATCTGAAGTTCCTTTTAGGATACCAAGATTTTCTTCGTTGACTTCAAAATTTTTCCCCTAAATTAACATTTTGAGCACCCATACACCACTCACTCATGTTGGGTAAATCTTAATTTATACCACATTCTAATGAAACATCTGTAGTTTCTTCATTTAAATATCCTAACTAACTGAAATCTGTTGACTGACTATCATTATATGTTAGGTCACCTAAGTAATTTGATCCTTTATTGTCCACTTCAGTGGATGCTCCAAATATGCATTTGTGGGTGCCCTAATGGGTGCCTCAATCTGTTTCTTAATTTATTCCTTAATGACAGCTACAATAGCTTCTTGAAAGCTTGCTTTAGTCACAATGGACCATCATCACCCTCAATTACCTTGTAGGGATTTCAACTTTAGGGTCATTCAATGTGCTTAATTTGGGATACTTGTCTCCATTCAAATACACCTAATCTATCCTCAATTTTCTATCTTCAATTACTTGTATAAACTTCCTATCATCATTATCATTTTGTAGTGTCCTTAAACCATCTTCAAATGACCAATATAGGAATTTATAGGTAAAATCTCATACTGTCCTATACCTTAACCTCTTAGTATTAAGCATGAAATCAACTAATACAATCCCATCTACCTCAGTACCTAAATATTGTAAATTACCATTACAATTAGCAATACTTCAGAAGCATTAACTTAGAACAAAAAACCCAGTTAAGAATTTGGTATATCAACATTAATAAAATAAGGTATTAAGTAAGTTCATCAACCAACTAGTTTATAACTAGGAAATCAAGTATAGATTACCATTCAAAATAACAATCAAGTAATAACGTAATAGTTATGACAAAGTGACAACCAAAATTAAATGCAAGCTCAATCAAATCAAAAGGGAAGCCCTATATAACTATCTGATAATCATTCAAATTTGAGATGGTGAAAATTGAATCTTCAACTGCCACAAATTATAAATCCAATTAAATACATAACACAAAGGCTGCACAGTTGTTCACTTCAATGCAAGCAGGTTAATAACAATTCAAATAAAACCACGAATTCGAATAATTACAATAGCAACAACATTTAATCATATCTTTGACTATTTAGATTCCTCTTATTAGTATTTTAATTATGCCCCAGTCAAAATCCTCAAATTCAGATCCTAATTAAACTCACACAAACTTAAACCTTAATCAAATTCAATCCCTAATAACCCATCAACTTATGTTACTCAACTTACAAAATTGTAAATTTACGGGGATGAACATTTTCTAGCAATTAACTGCCAAAAAGCATCCATGTAGAATTTGTTCCCGATGACAAATATTTCATTATGAATTATAATAATGATGTTGCATATAGACATCATGCGAGTTCAATAACCCACGTGATGTCATTTGTTATGCGTCAAAATCGTGCCCATAGTCAAGATATGCTCACTTACACCGGAAGAAATAAAAGCAATCGACAAGAAATACACGATTCGTATTAGAGAAAATATGAAATATGAAACACGTCAAAAGTACATCTGGTGGATAGTTTGGATGAAAAGGGGGGGAAAAAAAAGGTAATAAATCATTATCATGTGCAATATGTGTGCATTAGATCATGCTGCTGGAGACGTTTTAACAGAGAGATGGATGAGTGCCCGCCTGTGGTATGTGGTGCGGAGTTTCTTATACTTTTGCACGAAGGTCCCAAGATCTATCTCCCTGTCTAGCAGCTGTCTATGCAACGCCTCAGATTCATTTTCTGTCTCATCCATTGCCTCTGAAAATAAGTGTGAATATGTCTTATTATCACATTTGAAAATTGTGGTATCCACTTATCTTTAAGAATGTAAGATTGAACCATGACACTAGTGTACCATGTACCTTTAAGCCTCTGGACAAGGGCAGCAGGAGAGCACGACCTCAGGATTTCTTCTTTCTTTTTCTCCAGCTCGTTTAGCTTTTCCTGAGCAGTAGCTAACTCAGTGGTTCGAATTATCCTGCACTGAGATAACAAAAGACAAAGGTGAATGGTGTAAAATTCACTTGCTGATATGATCACTTAGTAAGGAAGCAACATAACCTAAAATACTCACTTGATTTCTCAGCTCCATTATACGTGGTTCCTTTTCCAAGTTTTCTCCTATTGATTGGAAATCAGAAATTTACCATCTGCCTTCCAGTTCATAAACAAAAAAGCACAAAATATGAGTAAAACCTTTGACTTACTAGCTAATTGCACAGTTTCCTTGTGAAGCTCATCTCTCACCTATTGAAGACATGAAAAAGTAAGAATCACAGTAGTAAACTTGTTTCTTCCTCAATACAAGAAAAAGAGTATAAGATTTATGCCAGTCCATGTCAAACAACAGATATTCAACAACATCATAATGAATCCTCACATCAGGAAAGTGGGCAATGTCCTAAGTGCTTTCGAAGTAATGTAAATATTCAGATGCATATTATTCCTAATTTTCTCTCTTCTGCCTCTCACAGAGGGCAGTGTAAGAAGATGGGCAAATTTAGAATGCTTGTTGAGGGACTTCATGTTTACCTTTGTGCTCCTGAAATTCCAGTCTATACACCTTAGAAAATAATTAGAAAAAAAGGTCTACTGACTGACTGTAAAAAAGTTTTAACATGTAACAACATTTCAGAATTTTTCTAAACTCTGAAGCCTCCTAAACATAGGTTCTATAGAAGATGTACCTACATTTTTCCCTTTTTCTATCGAAGATGAGTTGCTACTGCTTTAAGTGAGGTGGAGGGATTATAAATATGATAAAGACAAACAATTTAACAGGGGAAACTAAATAAAAAATAGTAAGTTTACAGAAAATGTTAAATTAAAAGATGTTCTATTGATACTCGTTATCATTACTAGTGTTACATTGATTATTACTTGTGCTTTATATTAAATTTCAAAATGCACTTTTCAATATATCATATCATTACATAATGAATATCTTTGAGCAAAACCCTATCCAGCCTTAATGTGATACGAAAAATTGTGCTTCCCTTCTTTTGGATAATCACAATACAGATGTTTCAGTTTCTTGTTTCCGCAAAGAGATGCATGGACAAAAGAATTTTATGATGAAAAAAGCGAGACAGAGAGAGGTAAAGTTTAGGACTTACATTGTTTTGCATTTTAACTTGATCGACTGAAAGTAGAAATTGACGGTAAGCATCCTTGTCAGTCAATAACTTCCGTAGCTCATCAACACTAGACACGTTAAAAGAAAAAAGGAAGTTAGAACAAATATCAAAGGAAAAAAGAGGAAGAGACAGATAACAAGTTAAAAAGGAAATCAAAGAAAAAAGAGGAAAGACAGAAAACCAGATGACTTCTGGTACAATCAGAATAACCAGGTCTCTTAAACCTTAAGTTCACTGAAGACATGAAATACAAGATTCCAAGACAAGACCTGATGGTTCAACTAATGCGAATTATTTTAGAAAGTCAAGATCACCATAGGATTTACTAAGACATACATTTAAGAAGAAATGAAATTTCAGAAAAAGAAAAGTCAATTAAGGATCATAAATGTACCATATGGTTTGATACTTAGATTTAGCGAAAGGGATAAAGCTTCAAAAAATAGGCATCTTGAAAAGACAACTAAAATGGAATTTAACAACCATTGAAACATGGAAACAAAAAGCATGCCATCAACATCAAAGTACAGATTTTTTCTTTTATGTTGATTGTACCAAACTTATCATTAATTTCGAGTACTGCGGAAATGGAAATTGATAATTCATGATGATTAAGCAACGGAAAAGGAAGTCAAAGCATGCATATTGGATTACACGAGGATTAATGGTGGCTGCTTCGTGGTTTGCTCTTATCTAGTAAAGATGCATCATATAAACTTCTCAACAAAAGGAGTAAATAAAAACAGTTGAGCAACAGACAAAATATAATTCCATAAAATCATGATATAGCGCTGTCACGCAAGCCATGAAATAATTCCATTAAATAATGAGAAAATCCTTCAGTGCAAGGATGTTTAAAAATGCAGCCACTTAAACAGGCAATTCACCTTTTATCCTTCAGAAGAGCAATGACACCAGCAGCCTCAGAAGGCGAGACATGTGACGTAGACTGATGTTGATCAATTGGCCTTTGTCCACTATAGCCACTAGATGAAGTGCTACCCGGTGTTCCAGGGCGAGACGAACTTGAGGAGCTAACTACAGATGGAGGGTGCCAAGATTGTGAAGGAACATTTTGTGGATTTGGCTGACCTTGCTGCTCCTGCGAACCCCTATAAAGCCGGGGTCGAATGAACATATATGAGCATATAAATGACAGTAAACATACAATCTAATGATGGAAAGGACAAGGTTCAATTAAATAAAATTAAGAAAAAAGAAAAAAGAAGAGAAAGAAGCATGTAATAACCTGCTAAACCCAAACATAGATTAGCATAATCAGACAACCTACGGAAACCCTAAAATATGAACAGTTGCAGTATCAGGTAGCAAGAATCAAATTCAACTCCATTGCTGAAAAGGCATGTCACCTCTAAAGAGAGTAACTTTGAAACATAAATTCGTGAAACGCACAATCAATCGAGATTTAAAAAAAAAATCGAAATATTGATCAACTGAACGACCACGAATTGAACTTAATAAAAGAACAATCAAAAGAGAATACCAGAACTTGAACATAGTTTGAATCGAATTCTCGATCCTCCGATAAAGCGATCAAGATCGCAAAGCGAGGACACGGGTCGAAGCGACAACGAAACCGACGACGACGGCGACGACTCTGTGGCCTGACTTATCCTTGAAGAAGGTAACGCGGCGAAGCTTTCTATTTGCTTGTTTTTTGTTTCTAGTTATTATTTGTTTGAAAGACCGACCGATCAAAACGTTTCCTATAACAACTCGTATTATTAATTTTACTGCTAAGTTCCGAATTTATTTTTTATTCAACTTATTTTAATAATTTTTGATCAATAAATTATTATAAATCTAATAATTTCTTTTAATTAAATTTTGATAATAAGATATTGATCAATTAATATTGTTCGTAGTTTACTCGAGCGTATTTTGGGTGTAGACAAATCAAGCCAATTAAGTTAGCAACATATTTATTTTCACAATTCAGTAAAGAGAAGAGACCCATTCCTTTCCTCATAGCAAATGTAATCTAAGGCTGTATTGTATCCACACTACGATACAGCTTGCAAACTTCTAACCCAATCTCATTCACTCTAACTAAAAACGCTATGGACTGAGTTACTTGCCCTCTAGCCGTTGGCCCTCCTCCTATCTTGGTTATCCAAACCATATATGAGCTACCAGTTAGACTAGCACGCCCGACCTGGTTAAGGAATCATTAGTCGCTCCTAGTCCCTGTTGATGCTATGCTAATGCCCCAAGAAAGACTTGGTGCTAGGTAATTGGTCTACAGCTAACCTAAGTTACTTAGCAAGTCATGTTGGTCAACCATTATATATGGTTGCGTATGCTGCCTCCCTGAAAAAGATAGGTTTTGCTTGGCTATATGCTATAAGTTGAATTATTTTAGATGTTACCAGATTTTATTTCCCTAAATGCGTTTGAATGACTACGAGAAGCTTAATTGTAGAGGATTTTGAGCATGTTCCATATCACTGGAAGCTAACCTCTCTTAATTAGGTAAAAGCACGGTAGAAAATTAACAAGGTGTTTGAGAAAGGAGAGTTTATAAAATTAATAGGGATGGACCTCTAAAGAGTTTATAGAATTAATAGGGATGGACCTCTAAAAATCATCTCTAATTCTCAGGTGAATAATCAATTTGATGATGTTGGGGATAACACTGAAGCTCCTAAAGGCTCTGTCAAGGAGGTAAGCCCGAAGTATGTGGGACCTCTTTGTTGCTTGACGAACAAGGTAAACCTATGTGGATTTACTATTACTCCTCAAGTTGATCCTTAATAAGAGGTAGCTTGTAATAAGAGCAAGAGGATGGTGCATTCGACTGAGGAGAACTCTTCTGATTTGGTGACCAAGGTAATTGGGCATCTTATTTCAACATCAGGCTCCCTATGCCTTGGTAAAAGTGTATATGAGAATGTTCTTAATGTTGCTAACAGTCTATTTAGTGTAAGCGGGAAGGATTTCTATACACATATTGCTAGGAGGTGTTTAGGAAGGAAAATAAAGAGTAAGGCTAAGAGTTAATGCCCTTTCCCTATCCTTACTAAATGAATATCATGGTTTTGAATATGAGGGGAATTAATAACCCTAATAAATGACATGCTGTTACTAAGTATGTGTTTTCAATTAAACCTATGATTTTTAGACTTTTGGAAACTAAGCTTAAGGAGGTAGCTTATAAGGAACTTTTTTCTTGAAAAAAGGATGGCATTTTATCTTTAACCATCAATTTTATCACAAAAGGAGAATAGTTCTCGTCTTTGATTAAGAAAGGTTAAACTTACTAAAACTTTTACTAATGAACAATTCAGTTGTTGATAAATTTTAGAAGGATCATTTGTAAAGCTTATGTCTTATTCATTTATGCTTCTAATTTTGGATTTCAAAGAACTAGTATGTGAAAGGAAGTAATTACAAAGGGATCCAATATGCCACTCCTTTGGATTCCGTTTGGTGATTTTAATTGTACTATTTTCTCGACAGAGGCTCAAGGTGAGAATTGTATTAAGCTTCCTTGCAATGAGATGAGATTTTGTTTTTCCCATTTAGGAGTCACTGATCTAGCTTACAAGGGTCATTAATTTACTTGGAGAACCAAACAATACGGGAGTGGGTTTATGAGGAAGAAAGTGGATAAGGTCCTTGTCAATCAACATTGGTTAAACCAATTTCTTAAGAGTTTAGATTTCTTTAAGAGCCCCCCTATATTCTAATCTCTCTCCCATTCGAGTTCGTCACCTTTTCAACAATGATAAGGTGTTGGATCCATTTAGGTTTTTGAACTATTAAACAAAGATAGGGGATTCCATAAAATCACCAAAAAAGTAATGGATATGAAGGTTGAGGGATCTGGATAATATAAGTGTTTTAGGAAACTTCAACCAATTTAAAATGGGCTTAAGGAACCGTATTTTAAAAATACTAAGAATAGATATCTGGACTTAAAGGCCACTAGGATCCATTTAGCAAATATCCAATCTCAACTCCAGCTTAATTTTACCAATATAAGTTTGATTGATGAAGAGAAATCAGCTCTCAATAGCCATATTAGAGTCTTGGATATCAAAAGCTCCATCCTAAAGTAGAAGGCTAAAGTTCTATAATTTAGAAAAGGAGACATGAATTCTTCTTTCTTCTATAAATCTATCCTTGCTAAAAAGAACTTCAACAAAATTTCCTATCTCTATAATGAGGACAGAAAAAAGGTTAAGGAACAAAACAAATTGAAGGATATGGCGCTCATGTATTTTTAAAATGTTTCATACTTGTATTGCTACTTCTTTATCATTGATGTTTCCTAGTCTATTTCTTAAAATTAGGCAATGGAGTTAATTAAGCAAGTTGATGTACGTAAGATTAAATCAACAATGTTTAACTTTAATCCTAATAAGGAACTTAGTCCATATGGGTTAAATACCCATTTCTTCCAAGTTTCTTGGCTTCTTATTAAGAATAAGATTTTTTAAGCTATTAAAAAAATTCTTTAGATTAGGTAGACTTATCAAATCTTTTAATAACGACATCTATTTTCCCAATCCCCAAAATCCCTAACACAAGCTCACTTAAGGAGTTTAGAGCTATCTCCTGTAGCAACAACTTTTACAAAATTATCTCAAAGGTCATTGCTTCTAGACTCAATACAATTATCAACTCTTTAATTTGTAAATCTCAAGGTACTTTCATCAAAGGTAGAAGTATTAGAGATAATATTCTTCTAGCTCAAAAAATGTTCAAAGGGTATTAGAGTAGGAGCTCCAAACAATATTGTGCCATAAAAATTGACTGTCATAAACCTTTTGACACTGTAAGCTGGAACTTCATTTTACAGGCCTTTGAAGCTTTTAGTTTCCCACTTATGTTTATTGACTAGATCTATCAATGTATCACCTTATTTAACATCTTAATCAGTAGTGAGTTTACTCCTACATTTAAAAATGGTAGAAGCATCAGGCACAGTGATCCTATTTCACCTTACTTATTTACAATATGTATCGAGTTTTCTCATTGCTAAATATAATATAGGGAGGGAACATGGCTTTGGATTCCATCATAAATGCTCTAGGAAAAGAATTTTCAATCTTTTGGTTCTTGATGACTTGTTGCTTTTTTACAAAGCAGAATCTTCCTTGGTAAAGGTTATAATGGACTCCTTAAAGAGCTTTTATTCCCTCTCTGAACTAAGCTTCAGTAGGGACAAGAACTTCATTCTTTTATCTAATGGTGCAGAGGATCATGCTAATTATTTTACTTCGTTTGCAGGGATGAGATTAGGAAACTTCCTTTCAGGTACTTGGCATTCTTATTACAATCAAAAGACTGACCTTTAATGATTGTCAAACTATCTTTGACTATATTCATAAGAGAATCGATCATTATACCAATAGAAGTCTATCTTATATAGGCATGTTTTAATTTATCATATATGTTTTGAGTAACTTACATGCTTATTAGATATCACATATAACATTTCCCAAGAGTTTTACTAAAGGATTGGAGAAAATCTTAAGAAAATTCCTATGGACAAGGGAAGCTTACAAGAAACCTTATGCCAAAGTGAAATGGGATGACATTGGATTACCTAAACAGGAAGGTGGAATGAGAATTTGGCCGATTCATCAGAGATCCTCATGCTTACAAAGAGGCTTTGGAGGATATTAACTGACAAGGGGTCTCTATGGGTTAAATGGCTATACTCTCAATATTTGGAGGATGAATGCTTATAGGAAATTAAACCTCATACTGTTGGACCATAATCAACATTCTAAAATTGAGAAACAAACTTAACAAAGAATCAAATACTCCATTAGGAATGGAAAGTCCATTTGGTCATGGAATAAGAACCGGTGTAATCTTTTGTCTCTATACTTACCCCTCATAGGTTTTGCATCTTAGGCACATATTTAAACCAAAGACTAAAGTTGCTATGCTAATTAATGATAATAAGTGGTTCATCAAGCAGAAGGTTTTCCATATCATCAAAGACAATTTTCTAAGATACCTTCCTAATCAATAAGAGCATGATGTTTTTTACTGGTTTAAACGCTCCTCGAGGCTATTCAATAACAAGTCAGGCTACCAAATCTTTAAGAGTCATGAATGTAGCGCCCCCTTACCGCAGGGTACGCATCGGGACGCCTGGAGGTCATTTCGGTACCTATCCTATGATAAAGACGCACTACGATCGATCACTAAACTAACTTCACAAGGCATCTCATTCATATTCGTTTATAAAGCATTGAAAGGAAAACCATAAACTTTTGAAACCCACTTTTCCTCATCCATTTCTCAAAATCAGAACTTTACAACATCTTTCAATCCTTACTACATGAACAACTATACAATCTATTTACTACACA
>JAOTBA010000005.1:34501166-34523652 GCA_025629845.1 Erythroxylum squamatum
GTAAAATATTTGCGTTACCGGATGTCGGATTTTGACCTTCAGCGAGTTTGAATCGTTTTGGTTTCTTTGATTCCGAGATTTTGTAAATCCGTTCTTTCGATTTTGCTTTTGATTTTGTTCCCGCTTTATGACTTCTGATTTGATTTGTGTTTCGCTTTTGTTTTGGCTCACTTTCGGGTTTAGGATCTGTTCTTTTGTTTCGCATTTTGTTTCGTTTTTCGTTTTTTTTTCGGTTGGGGTCCGGTTCTAAGATCGGGTCCCAACAAAATAAACTCACTTTGATACCGCTTGTTAGTCCCTAGTGGCATCTAGGGGGTGAATTGAGTGTTTATAATATTTAACAAAATTTTTAACCAACTTACTCAATTAATAACAATCTAATAAGCAAGGATGAGACAATTTATTAATATATTGAAAAATAATTAAAAAAAGGATAGGCAAGAGAGAATGCTAATTGATTTATAATAGTTTGGTGAACAACTTTTGGTTACGTCCACTCCCAAAAATCTTCTTAGAATTTCACTGTAATTTTTTTTTACAGTTAAAGAATAACTTTTGTACAATTTTTTTCAGTAAAGAAGAACCCTTCTTACAATCTTCTTCTAAGGTAAAGATGAACCTCAATCCTATTTGGATCACCCTAAGTAATTCAACAATCCACCAACGTATTACAACTAAAAAATATCTTACTTATTCACTTGATAACTCCAAAATGACTCACTCACTCAAATATTACAAAATGATGCTAAAATGACTGGAAAACTCTTTGAAATGTATTTACAAAACACCTAAAATCTTCTTGATGCTAACAATAATGAGACAACACCTATTAATAGTGTTTGAAGACCCAAAATAGTTATTGGAACCAAGAACTAGTTATGACAACAACTTCAACGACTATATAGTGCACTAGTCTATACTGATCGACCAGTATGCATTTATAGCACCAGATTTACTAGTTGTTGGAATACTGCTTAACCAGTATAAATCTTGGTCGACCAATATATCAACCAATGTTGCTTCAAACTCTTGATATATCAAATTTAACATCTTTAACCTATATTGGTTGACCACTAACCAATATAGGTCGATCAATTGCCCAAAAAAATAATTTTAATAATTTCAAAATCCCAAAAACAATTTTTTAATTTGAATATGATTAAAAAACTTCCCAAAATATTTCGAATAGATTATTTAAAAGATCAATAGGCTTTTCTATTATAATGAAAAGCTTTAATACCTCTTAATGAATGTAAAGATTTATGCAATAAAGTAAGAAGAAATGACTATGCATAGTGAGCCTTTTGGATCATCAAATTAACAAAGTGAGCTTATAAATAATAATACAATATATGAAATGACCTTGATCTTCTTTTGTTCGTATTTTGATCTTTGTTTCATCATTACAATTTTCAATTTCTCTTTATCAACTTTACACACCATCTTCTTGAGTTTATGACTTTATTTTGTTTTCCTCTTGCTTTTCATTAAAATAGTAAAGAAATTAACAGTAAATATTTTTTGTTATCATCAAAACATGAATTGGAAAATCCCTTGATTCAACACCGTCTTGTATAGTTTGGCTTGCAATCAAAAATAAAATTTCTACTCTTGATGGGATCAAAATTTCCTATGCAATCTCACATGTTTGTCAACTTTGTCACATTGATGAAAGAAACTAGAGATCACCTTTTCTTTAAATATAAATTCTCTAAAGGGTTATGGTGCTTTATACAACAACTGAATGCTCATGCTTATGACATTGAAGATTGGAAACCTTTGATCTTTTGGTCATCTCAAAAGCACAATTTAATGATGAAGAAATTTTTGCCAATAAGATATACTTTAGTGCAACCATTATGTCATGCAGAATGAAAGGCATGAAAGTATTTTTAATGGAAAAATGCGATGTAGGAATACCCTTTTTTTTCTTCTATAACTCTAAATTAGATTGGAGGCATCATCCGATCTAATATTAAGAAAAGCTTGGTAGCTCCTACAATGGCTTATAGATGACATATTAGCTGAGAAAAGGGTCGGATCATTACTGCTAGAGGTTGGATTTACTAATTAGTTGTTTAGTTATTAACTTGTTCATTCTCTAGTTACATCACTTTATATTCTGCTTTGTTTTCACTTATGTTGAACATGTTGTCCTTTTATTACTTTAAGTTATAACTCCTGTAGAGATGTTTCATTATTCAAATTCTTTAATTCTCAAAAAGAGAGAGATAGAAAATGATTCTTTCTAAAATGGATGTTAAAGTCTAGTTTTTAGAGTGGCATATTAAACATGACGAATACTTAATATACTTGAGGCAGACCCACAATTCTAAGCATCATTTTCAATTATAGGTATTCTTTCACGTACAATCAACACAAACTCAACACTGACTGCTACTACATGCTGTATGATATACTATATAGGATTTAATTGGGCTGATTTAATATGTTCAGAGCAAAATTCAAGTATGGCACCTAGGCTAATTATATACTTCATTCCAATGATGTATTCAAAACAATCAGCATACGTATTATTGTGAGCCCTGTTCATGATTTGGGATGTGATGAGAGGACTTCATTTCTTATGTAATTAAGGTGACACGTTAGATAATTTACTGTCGAAACTAAATCATTTTATAAATAAAAAATCTAAATAGAAAGATTTAAATATACATATCTATATTGGGATCGGGGTGCTTTTGAGATTCATGGCCATGTGAAATGCTTTAAAGTTTTGTTACTGTTGAAGACATCATTTGGTTACATCCTAAAGTCCCGATGCTGGCTTCTCTGTTTAGCTCCAAGTGAATCAAGCAAAAAAAGCCAGTCACATTTAGATGGTTTACTCGCTTATGATCAATTATGGTTAAACAACAAATGGTACAGGTACCCAATTAAAGATATTTGCCGAATGTTGTGAAGTGTTTATTTGGCTAGCAATATATCACAAATGTGGCCTAAACTACTATAGTTCTTCAGAAGTAAGCTAAGTATGTCTGTTCTTAAGAGGGAAGGAGTTTATTAGAATAGCCGAATGCAAATTTTGATTTTTATTTATGTACCTAAATCTAGGAAAGTAATTTATATTTGTTATAACCAAGCAATATATATGGACCAAAATGATTCAATTAGGTTAATCGAAAAATGGCTTTAGTTTTTAATTAAATTTAATTGTACTTAGAATTATTAGATTTATTATTAATTATATATCAATAGACATTAATAATTTATTTTCATTTCAATAATTTATTTTATTTTATATTAAAGTTTATAGTTTCTATTCTTATTTATTATATATTAAATTTATGATAATCTAATACTAATTTTAAATTTTAAATTTTAAACCTCTTTTTTTATTGATTTGATGTTTGATTCAATTTTAAAACATTGTATAAAACTATGTAAAATTGATTTGACAAGTCATATGAAAACTTTGGAGGTGTCTCACCTAATTCTAGTAAGTGGCATCAATATTAGACATATAAATTAGAGAATTTTGACAAATAATATCGAGTGAAGATAACAATAATAAGAATTATAAACATATTATACCAATCAAAATTCACTTTAAGAGCCTAATTTAATCAATTAAGAAAATATAACACTGAATGTATCAATGACTAGCACTTAAAAATAAATACAACACTAATTTTTTAATTATATAAAAATAATAAACTAAATAGGTATGATAAATAAGAATGATAACATTTATTAATCTTTTAAATATTAAAATAATATCATTCTTTCATTTTTTGCGATTTGTGAAATTCTTTATAAAACATAGCTTATTTTATTTCATTTAAATTGTTATCAAACTAATTTTTCTCTATTTTTATAAATTTACAAAGAATTATGTTGCATAGTTATTAGTGTTAATATTGCTTGCATAAAAATAAATTTTATTTCTCTATTCACGATATATGAATATTTATTTAGTATTAAAATAAGATTCAAGCTATATTTAACAAGCTCTAATAAACGCTTTCATTTGAGGCTTTTAGACATTAACAAGTTTAGCTAAATGTTCACATATCAGTTACGATTTGAGAACTTCTAACTCAATGTTTTCGAATTGGATATACAATTCTAAAGCAATACTAGCCAAGGCAGATATAGCAACAAATCCTCTTTAGAACGTGCAAAATATGAGCAACTTAAGGGTTCAAACTTGGTCGTATCTAACATGTCACACATTCACCTTTATAATTATGAGGAACTTTATAATAAAATCTACCTATAAATGAACTTCGTGATTGATGGGAGATAAAGCTTTGAAAGTCTCACCAGTATTCAAATTCTAAAGAATATGTACAATTTTTCTTCGTCAAAACAATCGTGCAATGAGGTCTCTACCTGCCCCAAATGTCAAACATTGGTTGAATACAACGTGGAGCGTCAATTGGAATTCAAGTTACATAAAGCCTCTTCAGTGACTTATTTCAATCTTCAAGGAGATTATGTAATTCATATGACCACATGTCCTTTTAAGCTTAAAAAACAGATAGCTCAATCAGCTGGGTGATAATCACAAGAAAAGACAATTTCACCCCTGCCGATAAATTTTCCTTTTCATCTATTGTCTATTAATATGTGTTGTACGGTCCTTTAACTTTTGGGAAGAGGATAAACAGTTCCTGAAATTTGGGGTGATGGCCTGGTTAATTACGAACATGAAGAGAAAAATAGCCGAAGGGTTGCCTTCACATAACTCCTTTGCTGTGATTTATGCCCCACCAAACCTAACACTTATGTTATACCCAAAATTAATGTTCTATTTTTATAAACAAACCTAATTGTTAAAAGGCCAATAATATAATACGTACGTTTAATAGGTGTTCTTTGCGACTTTTCCAACTCACTTTCATTTGTTTTGGTGCTTATTGTGCGTTAGGAATTAAGATGCTGTGATTCGGTAATGAGTTGAGTCCAATAATGTTTAAAGTTTCAACACATGGCACATAGGTTTAACAACTTCACCTATGTTCCTAACTATTACTATTTTTTTTCGAATTTCAAACTATACATGCACCGGACGTTATTGGGATTGAGGCACTTCAAATCCTACCTTCAGATGCCTCTAATCATCACATAAACTCTTTATGGTTCACTTTCTTACGCAAGAACAGTTGGGTTGATTTCACCTCAACTTTTACTTGATGGAAAATGTCTGCTTCAAAGCCTAATTAACAAAGCTAACATGCATAATTAAATGGACACAATGGGCACCTCTGCTTCAAAGCCTAATTAACAAAGCTAACATGCATAATTAAATGGGCACCATTGGTCTGTAACATCAAATTCAAAATCAAATGTTGACGGGCACGGTAACACATACCATACCTGTATTATGTTTTAGCCTGTGTGTCTAATCGTCACCTCTCATACAGAAAAAATCCTGAAGGTGAGCTACATGTATCAAGCTGATGTTGAGCTCCTAACCAATAATACCTTTAATACATAATAAACAACCAATGGAATATGACCCCTTTCCTTCAATCTTTATGTGATCTCATAGCTAATCAGCCACTTCGGGATTTTTTTTTAAGTGGTCCAGTCCAGAGATCACCGACAGTGGTTAGAATACTTCTGATAATCAATGTCTAGCAATAGCAAGCGACTAAAATTGCCGCCGAACATAGAACCGTTATTATCATTAAATTTTTCACCTATTCTTGTTTCTGGTTTTGTCATTATTTCTAGTAATTAAAGCACGTGTTTTTTTTTGTCACCTAGTTAACTACAGCCACAAGATATACAAGGGTGTCTTCACATAGATTAAAGTTTGGTTTGCGACACGTTTTTATAAAGATTGTATTTTCTTTTCACTGTTCCTTGAGTTAACTAATGGCTAACCTAGTACAAACAACGCCAAACTGTAATTGAACCACCGTTATCAATATCAAGTTGACACTATTGGTAGTTCGCTAGTCACCTCGTTTTTTCATTATGTATGTTTTTGGTATGTGCATTTATAACTACTTTCCTTTGCCAGATTTGATCAAATGAAAAGCCAATCCCAAGTAAACGAGAACAAAACTTGCACTTCTGTGCATGTGGCATCATATGGTGTAGCCGCAACTATAGGTAAAGTAATAATATATATGATGGGAGGATAAATTGGATTAACTAGTAGGATCATTAAATTAAGTTAAACTCAGGTTCAAGTAGTTTCCATATTCTAGCCTTGGTTCCCACATAAAGGTGACTTCCCTTTCAAGGTCATGCAATGCAATGTTTTTACATTTTCTAGATTAGATTCTTCAGAACATATGCCAACAAATGAACGTGAAAACGGAATGTTGAATAATTTGTCCTTAATATCGTATGTTTTTCTGTGTTTGGGCTACCGGACACTAAGAACATTTGTTGAAATAGTAAGGTTTCCTCCGAATGAACAGCTATCTTCCGAGGTACAACGTCATAAGCAGTTTGTTAATCCCAATGATCTTTCCTATTGCTCTTTAGTTTATTGGTTTTGAAGTAAATTAAAAAGGTTTGTGATAAATCTAATCCAGCTCAAAGATGTCGTATTACAGCAACACTAATGGGACATTGTCACATTTTTATATGGTGGTCCCCTACCAATATGGAGGATAGCTGAATCTTTCCTTTTTGATGTTTTCAATGGTTAATAATAACGTTGTATATGTTGAGTTTGGGCAGAGTAGGGTATTCACTTTCCTGGTGCACGCTGGAACCCACTCTGAAGGATATATGAAAGCCGGCAATTCTGTATCATCAAATCCATATAAACAGCTATAGTGCTTTTTCCGTTGATATATATACACACATATCTAGAGAGAGAGAGAGAGTTCAATAATTGAAATTAAAATCAAATTTGAAACATAAATTATGCATTCAAATAGTAATCCGGGTTAATATATTAATCATTCAAATAGTAATCCGGGTTAATATATTAATTGTTCATAATGTAATTAGGAATTCAATTTTCTCTAAATTAACGTAATTTCAGAATTATTATATATATATATAATTATCACATTAATATAAAAATATAATTTTAAAAAATAAGTAAGAAAATGTCGGATATTTTATAAAGACGTCAGATTAATTATTATTTGTTCTTACACGTGGAAATTAACTCTATTAATTTGCATGTTGGCAAGGGATGGTTTTGAGTTAGGTCCCTTTGTGTTAGCATAATTTCTTCCTGCAAAGGTTACTTTCCTTTTCATTTTTCTTGTACCCTTAACTTTTCAGATTCTTTCCCCTACAAAAGCTCCCTTAGTTACAATTTGGGTTGCACGTGGGAAGGTCAGCATTCCACATTAGCCTATTATACGTTTATTAAAACAACAATAATGCATGAATGTACGTAACTTTATCAAAACTTACATCCCAATGGTCAAGTGACAATTAAGATGAAAATGTTGTAGGTTTATATATATTCTTAAGTTAATTTGAGCTAAGAATTATCATATCAACAATTACTCAATCGTAAGTGGATTGTGAAAGTTAGGCATGTCTACCGTGAGGCTAACAGAGCTGTAGATTGGCTAGCTAACTATGCCAGTTCTCTTGAATTTGGTATCTACTGGTATCAAAATCTGCCTGTGGGTTGTTTTACTATCCTCCTAGGAGATGTCACCGAGGTTTCCTTTCTCCGCCTAGTTACTTAAGATCAATGTACTTATCCTTCTGATTAAAAAAAAAGTTTCCAACTCATTTGCCCCTATAAAAATTGTACTAATTATTTTGCTTTAATCATACGGTCACTAAGTTTTTGTGGGAGTAATTAAGTCATAAATATATATTTACTCGAATAGAATTTAAAACATGATTCTTTATTTGTCCTTTTCATGAAAACATAAGAATTGAGGCTAATGATAAAAGCCATCAATCATAAACCAAAAGTTCTCAATCTTCTCATCATGCTTTAGTTTCACAGCATACCTCATCTACAGCTAGTAACAAGAGCGGAGTATGGAACTGCGAGTAGCCCTATACGATGTTGACACGTGGTGATGTTGCACACGTGGCAGAATTTTAGGAGGATATCTTTTTATGTGAACAGCTAATCAGGTCCATGCGTAGCCAAGTGGCCGACCTTGGTGCTTACGTAGAGACGCAAACAAGATCCAAAAGTAGCGTAAGCGCCAACCCCAATCCTTCCGTCTGCTCATCCAACGGTTCTAGACGATCTTCAGCCACCACAATTAATCTCATCCGTTCAACCTCAAAGCCTTACCTGATTTGTTTTAAGAGCCTTGTTCCTTAGTCTATGCGTTGTTTTGTTGTTAATTTCTAAGTTACAGATCGTTTCATTCTCTCTCTGTCTGTTGATCTCCAAGTCTTCTCCATTCCGACCAGGTCGCCACAACAGCCCTTTTGCAACACACAATCATCACATTGTTTCAAGGAACCATCCCATTTGGTCCAAACTGATCAGATAACAAAATGGTAATGTTGGTTGTGGTTATTTTCTCTCTCTCCTCTTTACTTTGTGCAATGGAGTCCTTTGATTGCCCAATTCTTTCTGTGTTTAACTCAAGCAATGTCCTTCCGAATTTCTGTTCTTTACAGGATACAATGTTGGTTCCTACATGGTTGGAGTCGTTGCTTAGCTCTGCGTTTTTCACCGTCTGCCGGACACATGGAGATGCAGCCAGAAGTGAATGCAATATGTACTGTTTGGACTGTGAAGGTGATCCATTTTGCTTTTATTGTCGTTCGTCTAGGCACAAGGACCACCAAGTTATTCAGGTGAGTTAATTAGTTATTTCTCTCAATTGTCCTCTATCTGTCACCATTGGTCATTGCAATGGCTAATAGGGTTTTACTTGTCTCTGTGTGGTTGGTGTATATGCAGATAAGGAGATCTTCATACCATGATGTTGTGAGAGTTTCAGAGATACAGAAGGTATTGGACATAAGTGGGATTCAAACATATGTGATCAACAGTGCCAGAGTGTTGTTTCTCAATGAGAGGCCACAGCCAAAATCTGGGAAAGGAGTAGCTCATATTTGTGAAATTTGTGGGAGAAGTCTTTTGGACCCTTTTCGTTTCTGCTCCTTGGGATGTAAGGTAACTAGGTTTCGCATCTCATAATTGGCATTGCCTTCACCTCATCTTCTCTCTCTCAAATTCATCTCAATAATTCTCATCAACTCCATTCGCAACTCATCAGAGAAGGTCACGATATGTCCCACTTGATGATACAACCCCTAACAATTTTCAATCATCAACCACTCCATATGATCTCACTATTGTTTCACTATAATCGGAGATATGGCATGGTAAAATTTTCTTTAAATCATTTAGGGAAACTCGATTAATGATAGACATTGCCTCACCTAATTGTTTTCTGTATAGTTTAGTTTTGACATTTTCATTGACAACCAAAATGTATATGTATGTGTAGCTTGTAGGAATAAAGAGAAATGGAGATGCAAGCTTTAACTTGGAGGCTAAGAATGAGGTATTAATGGAAAGTAGAGAAGGCAAATCAAGAATAGTCCCATCAAGAAAGGGTGAAGAATTGCGTGCAGGCTCACAACAAGACATTTATCCTTCCACGCCTCCTCCACCTTCTTCTAGTGCAAGGAGAAGAAAAGGGATTCCTCATAGGGCACCTTTTGGCTCTTAGGAATTAAATATTTATTACATTCACGACCCAAAAGCCTCCATTATTTCTTACACAAACTTAACTACTCTTTTTTTTTTAAAATTCTTTTGGTACAAACAACAAGGGACATAAGCTTTGTGAAAGAAGCAACAGTATGATTTAAACTTATGTTCGTACACCAAAAAGAGCGTTCACCCCCAAACCCAAGTGCTCAATCAAGGTGCTGACCTTTTCGTTCCGGCGAAAAACAAAAGGGTTACTAAGTTTCACTTTTGGGTTTGGAGTCTCTGGGTGAAGGATGCAATAATGCAGACTTGTAATTGATATTTGCAATGTGTACATGACAATTAATTAAAGAAAATTTAAAGCAAGTCTTTGTGGACTGGAGTTTGTTTTATAGTTTTCATGGGGTCCCCCCCCCCCGCCACTAGGGTCGTTCATTCAAAGAACCTTCGATTAGAGCAATTCAAATTTCCGTCACTGTTGTTCAACTGAATTGATTGTTCCAAAATTCCCATTCTGTCCATTTTACTTATTAATATTAATCGGGCCTGTCTTAACTTTATTATTATTTTTCTTTCACTTCCTTTTCTTCTGTTCTTTAAGTAAAAACTTGGGCAAATTAAGAAACTGAAACATGTTACTGTTTTTTTTAATAATAATAATTCTAGTACAGTAGTGGACCAGTAAGAAGCCAAGTAATTAGGTGGGAATGATGGCTACATTAATGGAGCGCATCTTCCACGATTCAACCAAAGGGGTAAGTGAATATTAAAAATGAATCGTCTCCGTATTATATAAATTGGGCAGGCAACATGAAGGGGTCCATCTTCCATGATTATAGCTATCCCATAAGAAAGTAGCTCAAAGCATCAGGAAATAACACACTTTTTAAAGAAAAAGTTGGTAACACTACTCCTACTAATCTCGAGTAATTTGCGTATGTTTTGCACGAGTTTTATCTACTTACCAATGAAAATTTAAAGTCGTCGTAGTCACGTGCACAAATTACATAATTTTCTTGTCATTTTTTAACACAATTGATAATCAAACCTTTGTTGTCGTGAATTAGCGAAGTTTGGCGCTTATTGTTGATTCTGTTGGTTAATTTAATGACGACTTGAACTCAATTTTTACATAAAAATTCATAATTTTAATATTATTGTAAATATATAAAAATAAAAATAAATGATAAGAACTATCTTACGGCCGATTCAAATGTATTTTAAAGCTCAAGTCAAATCTCAAATATAAATGTTAAATCTTATCTATATTAATATAATTAGGTAAAGTTTGAATTAGATAACAATTTATATGATTTGTTTTTTTTCTCTCCACTCTCAACTATAAAGTATGTTAATAATAGATAATCTTTTTTCAAAATTATAAAATATTAAAAATATTTCAATTGTTGACTTTAATTTTAGAAGTGGAACCTACATAATTAAATGACACTTTTAGACTTGAGGCTTATGAACTTTTACTTCTTTTTAAACCAAGACAGTGAGTAACTTCTTAAATTTGAGAAATGTGTATCTTCGAGATTTTTACAGAACTAGATGTCAAAATGACCACATAAACTTGAGGTGTGTGTGTCTTTAAGATTGGAAGGGGTTGAAGTTCTACTCTCAAGTTCTCAGAGAAGCTTTAGCTTCTCTCTATGGTTGCATGGTTTGCATGCTGACTAGTTGGAGTCCCTAACTGGTTATTAAGATTCCAAGCTGTAGATTTTGTTTTGTACTTCTTGATTCCTTTCCTCTTCTGCCTTGGTTTAGCTTATTCCAGTTTCTTTTGCGCAATCCCTTAACCTGTCAAAGCTTCCCATCTCTAGCTCTCTTAAGCTGCTTTGTGCTTTTGAATCCAGTTTCTAGCTAACTCAAGCAGGTGTTGCTTGTTTTCCCTTCTTCATCCTCCTTTACATTGTTACAACCTTTCCTGAGTTTTTGTCTCTTTAAAATACTTCCTTATTCCTAGTCATTTTTTCTCCATCTTTTTAAAATTGTCAAACCAACTTTGCCCCTTTCTTTGCCAGAGTTTCCCATTTTAGTTTCATTTAGTTTGAATACTAACTCTGAAAATCTAAGCCCTCTTTTGTTCCTATCCCTGTCCCGTCCTCCTTACAACCTAACAAAAACACATCCACACACCATAATTTTGAACCAAAAAAAGCTATTACTCAACCATCTTCTAGTGTCAGGAAGACCTGAGTTTAGGTCCTAGGTGATCCGACGGGAGCTCCTAAACTTCATTACTACCCTCCTAACTTTTGAAGGGAAGCCATAATTTCACCTAACAAAGAGACACTTAAAGAAGGAGCTCTTAAGTGGGAAGCCATTCTCATGTAAGGTCTACAAGAAACCATGGTGAATGAAGAAGATTTGTTTTTGGTTATATTTGAATCAGTAGGCATGGCACATAAGATCTTAGAATCGATCCTTGGCATTATAACGATAAAACCTTATTCTTATAAACGTGGAAGCTGAGCATATCCTTTCACAATCTAAAGCAGAAGTAACTACCTTCATAGATAAAATTTCATAGTATCTTGTTGGAGTACTGGATAACGAGAGGATTGAGTCAATATATAAACTTTCATATTATATTGATGACGTACATGATAATAAGAGGATTGTGTCACCTGGCAAGCTATATGGGGAAGCCTAATGCATGGATGACGTTGCAACAAGAATGAGTAGGGTGAGTTTTGTAAGAATTTGTATCCTATTATTGCAAGTTCTGGATGTTATACCAATCTTAAGGTTGGATGAAAAAGACAGGTTATTTGATGATAAGGTCCTAGTAACCTATTCTTAGAAACCATGGAATTCCACACCAAGGAACCTTGGCTCCCGACGAAAAAGAGATTCAAAATTGGACATTCATTAAAATTGCTCGAGGAAGAACATAATGAAGAAGTTAAGGACCAAGTCAATGCAACACGTAAAGGAAAATGGGAATCCAACAAAATTTGATGACACCAATGAGAAGAATGAAGTGGCCATAGAGTCAAGGAGTTAGATAGGAGAGGATGAAACATGCATCAAAATTGAACAACGTGAGAGCTAACTTAACACTCAAACAGTAGTTAACCTAGAGAAGTCCTTAACTCTAAGTAAGGGGACTGGATCAAGCACAAGCATGACATTTATCAAGGAGGAGATTGACTTTTATACCATCTTAATAAGGAAATCAAAGAGTTAGGTAAAAAATAAAGAAGAATCTCCTAAAACATAACTATCCTAGCATGGAATGTAAGGGGGGTCAATAGTTTAAATAAGCAGGTTCTTTTATCGATTTTTCTGCAAGAAACAAATCCATATTTAGTAAGACTACTAGAGACCAAGTTGAAGATAAATAACATCCAGAAGATGGTTTTTTTAATATAAAAAACACTGGAGATACTTATCTAACCACAGTCATCACTATAATGGTAGGGTAATTGTGGTTTTTGATTTAGAGTTGGTGGAGGCTACTAACACAATTATGGATAAGCAGTTTATACACCTTAGTGTTCACTTTAAGCAAGGTGAAACATGAATATAGGTAACATTTGTTTATACTCTAAACCATGCATTCCAAAGGATAAGGTTTTAGTTCAAGCTAGAGGAGTTAGGAAGTGTTGTAAATGATTTCTGACTGATTAATAGGCACTTTAATAGCTCACTATACCTATTCGAGGCTAAAGGGAATACTTGAAGAAATTACTCAAAAGATTTTAGTAAATATGAAAGTGAGATCTAAGTGATTGATCTAAAGATAGAGGGGCAATTCTACACTTGGTCTAATAAACAAAAAGAGAGGTAATTTTTGAGAAAGAAGATGTATATGGCTTTAGTGAATACATTATGCCTTAGAACTTCCCCACAGAGTAAAACCTTGTTCTCTAAATCAAGATTCTTAGATCATTCCCCTATCTAAATCTAGAATATGTTTAAAACTAAAAGAAGATGGTCCTTTTTTCAGTTTTTTAGTTTAACAACCATTTAATTGAGGTTCAGGGTTTTTGCAGAATGTGTCTATAAAGTTATTTCCACAACTTCTCAAGGACATAAGATGTCCACTTGTATGAGGAAGCTTTAACAGGTCAAAAAGGAGCCAAAATTAGTTAATAAGAAGGTGGGAACCCATCTACAAAGGAGATATCCATAGCTAAGAAGAAGCTTAGGTGTTTACAAAGTTCAATGCATCTTAATCCCTATGGTGTATCATTATAAGAAGGGGAGAAAGAAACCCTAAGCAACCGACATAACAACTCATATTAACTATTCAATGTTGAGGCCAAAAGCTACATTGAGTAGGCTCAAAGATGGTGAAAAGAATATAATTTTTTTCTATAATTTAATATTGGCAAGGAAGAATATAAATCATATAACCTCTATCATAAATGAGAATGATATAGTACAAGGATCAAAAGAAAGAATTTACAAAGCAGTGACGATATTATTCTCTAAAACAATTGGCTTACCATAAGTAACTTCTTTGTTAGTTTCTATTATGAAATCCTATATTATGGATCAATTACCAAATAGTCAAAAAGAGATCTTCATCAAGACTTTCTAAGTTAGAGATTCTGAAGTTGCATTCTTCTCTCTTAAACTTGACAAGGCTCTTGGACCAAATCGTTTGAACTCTCAGTTCTTCCAAAAAGTGTGGCCCTTGGTTAAGGAATTCATCATTGAGGTAGTTGTTGAATTCTTCATCAGAGGAAGAATGCTTAGGGAACACAACAAGGCTTTCATTTTCCTTATTCCTAAAGTACATGCTCCTGCCTATATAAAGGATTATAAACCTTTTTCATTTTACAACACCATCTACAAGTTAATATTCAAAAGACTAAATCCAACATTGGTTGATCTGATTGGTAAGTCATAATGAGCTTTCATGAGAGGAAGACAAATTAGGGACAACATATTCCTATCTCTAGAGTTGTTTAAGAATTATAAAAGGAAAGGGCCAAGTAAAAAGTATGTGATGAAGATTAATTTAAATAGAGCATTGGATTCCTTAGATTAGGGATTTATACTCAACGCCTTTCATGCTTTTGGGTACCCAAGTAAATTCATTCAATATAGTAAATAATGTGTGATTACCACTTCCTATATAATGTTAATTAATAGTGAGCCATCTAGGACCTTAAGGGTTATAAGGGAAATCGGGCAAGGGTCCCTTTGCATATTCATTTTGGCTATGAAAGTACTCAGTAGATTGATCAAAATTGTGATTAATCTAGATGATAGATTCAAATATAGATCAAAATGCAAGAAGTTGGAGCTTACTAATATCACCTTCGTAAAAGATATCCTTATCTTTTACAAGTTGAGCCTTACTCAATAAAATCCCTTATAATAACTAAAAAACACAATTATTTGTCTCAGTAGATGCTCAAGATCAGTCAGGATGGATTGGCTCCTTAACTAGACTAGAGATTTTTGAACTCCCCTTTAGATATTTGGGGGTCCCTATTTTTTCTAAAAAGAATTGCTTTTATAAATTTCAATATTTTTTGGAGTAGTTCACTAGAAGAATCTCAAGCAGGTGCAACAGAATCTTAACACTAGCTGGAAGAATAAAACTTGCTAATTGGATATTGAATAATTTACACACTTATTGGTCTTCATATATAATCTTTCCTATAGGGGTGATTAAATACGTATAGAAGCCAATAAGAAGAGTCATCTAGTTGGGAGAAATAAGCTTAAAAATTGGTGCAAAGTTTTAATAGAGTGACCCATATTTGCCTAAAGATGAAAGAGGGCTAGGTATTCTACATCTTAAAACCAATTGTAAAATGCAAATCATAAAGAGAATTTAGAGGCTTGTAACAAATAGGGAGGTCTTATGGGTAAGTAGGTACATGAATATCACCTAAAGAAGGAGAGTTTTTGATGTATTAAACCTAAAAGTCGCTCTTGGATGATGATCAACATGCTGAAATAAAGGGATGAAATTAGATAGGAGGTCAAATATATGTTAGGGAATAGAGAAACAAATTATTTTTAAAATGACAATTAGAAAAACCTTGGCCCTATAAATAGTTATAATGAATATTCTAGACTAAGAGGACTCTTATATGATCAAATCATAGTGAAGGAGGTGTTAAACTCTAGCTCACTAACTCATTTATGGCTTAACACTACTCCCCTAGGTACACAATTTAGACAGCTTCAGCTAGGAGTAAAACAAAACAACCTTATATGGATAAGACATGCATCCAGGATATTATACAAATGACTCTTATAGACAATGGTTGAGACCTAGGGCCCCCAAGATTGCATATAACAAAGTGGTGCAGTTCGGGCATAATTTACCTAGAACTTTATCTCCTTATGGATGGTAATTTGAGATAGATTGAACACCATGGACCATTTAATTAAATTTATCAATATGACAACTATATGTAAATTATGTGAGATGGGCAATGAATCTATTAATCAATTTTTTTATTGTAATTATTTGTCATTGTTTTGGCAAAAAATCAAGGTAGCATGTAATATGGTAGCTCCTAACATACCTTGGCTGAATCTATTTAATTGGATAGGAAGGAATATGAAAAGCAAGGATGTAAATTGAATCGCTAATAAAATTGCTCTAAATAGCATGATCCATAAGATATAGTGGGCAAGGAATTAAGAAATATTCAAAGGCAAGCACATTAATAAAGCAGAGCTACTTATGGGTCTGTTGGACTTTATAAAAGCTCAAATACTTACAAACAATATAAATATAAGAAGCAATTGGAAATGCCAACCCAATGGAGATTGTCGTAGCACCTCACACAAATCCATAACACAAGGAAGTTTAGATAACTACATGCATATCCCTAAAGCAAGAAATTCTGGGCATACTTCTTATGACCAAACATATTTTCCACTAGCAAGTCCCAAAGCAAGAATGAAGAGCAAGTTAAAATTTGTATGCCTAATAATTAACACAGTAGAGACTTACATGCAGAACGTATTATAGATTGGAATAAAGTACTGAGTAGTGGTAACAAAGAAGACATCGAGACATATGTGGAAGATGATGACAATTACTATCCTTAGACCACATCTCTCACCTCATAAGCCAGGAATGAAGAGCAAAGTAAAACTCTGAGTATCTGATTCTTTAGGAAAATGTAACTTAGCCACTCCTCATTTACCTTATCAAAAACTCTATATGCAGCTCTAGGATAAGACACTTATCCTTGAATGGTTGAGTTAGGTCATCTTTTGAGCTATTATTAGGCTTTGAATTATTAGTATTATTATTATGATATTGTACTTCAACTATTTTTTTCCTTTATACACATTTTTTTCCACTTTTGTGTTTATGGGTTTTAATTGGACTATAGAACAAAAATAACTTCACTATTTTTATGCCACTAATATTTTTATTGGATTCACTTAAACTTGCAATTTTTGTTCATATGGAGGTTCTATCTAGAAGAATTGTTAAATGTGAAATCTTTTACTATTGTATAAACACAAGTTTTAATACTATTATAAGATTTTTGTTGAAATTTGCAAATCTCTTTTCTTGAGATGAATGAAAAAATAGTATTAAACACATTAATAAAATAAATATGAATAAAAATATATTAATAAATATAATAAAATAATATAGAAATACTTAAAGGAATTCACTCCTTTTTTGCCACTAAAATTTTTTATTGGGTCAAAGAAATAAAAAAATTGGCAAGTTGTGCATGCAAGAATTTATATAGAGGAAGTGTTTTTAAGTATATTGTTTTGGAAAATTAAGTAATTAAATTGAATTGAAACAAAGTAGTACACTAAAACAATGTAAAAATTACAACTTAGGTGAACCCTAATCAAATCAACTCATTCTAGTGTTACAATATAGATTAAAGAGCAAAAAGAGGCATATAATGTCAATTCATAAGGCAAGGGATGAGCTTAGTGTAGTTGTTCTATTGAGTTCATTTCCTCTAGCGATAACAACTAGTCTTAACTTGAGATAGAATTTTAAACAACTGGAGTTGACATCTATGGATGTAGCTTTGAAGACTTTGAAGTTTATTGCATACCATATATGATAAATCAACATACCAAAAGACATTGAAAAGATTTCTCTATCATCATTGTAGTTTATTTTGACATTTGCTACCCCATCCAAGGTGGATAAACAATCTTTACAAGTGTATAAGTCATAAAACAAGTTGAGCATTTTCCTCCATAGGTAGGTAGAATATTAGCAATCAAAGAACAAGTTGCAGTGTGATTTAGGATTTTCCTTGCACAAACTACATAGCTTGCTACTAATATTAAATTTAAGCCTGTCCCTTGTCGCTATTCTTTAAGAAGCTGCAAGCCAGAGAATGAAAGCATTAAGGAGCAATACTATTATGCCAAACTAGGTTGAATCTGAGATCAATTTCAGAGCTTTTTAGGAGAGTTGCTTTACAAAAAATATTAGTGAATCTCTGAAATTTATCTTTTAAGCATAATATGGAGTCCTCTTGATTAAGGTCAAATTTCTTGGAAGCCTGTAACTAAATGGTATGGCCAATTTCATCTCTGATTCAATAGGATAGTTTGAACTTTTGTATTGGTAGGGACAATGGATTTAAGAGAGTGATAATATATAGTATGGTATAAGGGTCCAAGTATGTGGCAATTATTAAACCAAAAGTAAGTTAATTTACCATTCCCATTCTTTTGCTTTATATTTTGTTGTATTAAGGTTCTTGTACTAAGGATAAACTAGAATGTACTGGAATGTGATTATTTAGGTGTCACTATACAAATGCTTTTGTTTCCTAAGTGGTAGGTATGGATCCATAACACCCACAAGTTTTGTTTATCTATATAAATCTTCTAAAGTCTTTTTACCACTTTGTATGGGCATCTATGGCTACCTTTTCCCATACAAAGTGGTAACTAATTTTAATGTGCTTAAAGCAGGCAGCTAAAACTAGATTAATAGTAATATGCAGAGCACTCTTGTTATCACAAAAAAGTTACGGTGCTTTATGTAATTTTATGTCAATGTTGTATAGAAGTAAAGTAATACAAACTATTTCTACTGTTGTAGATGCCAATGCTCAATATTTCATTTTGAACTGGAGAGTGAGCTAGTCGGTTGTTTCTTTAAAGTCCAGGAGATGCATTTTGCACTGCTATAGAAACAATAACCAGTTGTGCTTCATCATGTAGTTGGGTATCCTACCCAATTAGCATCACAAAAACCAAGTTTTGAAAGTTGTCTTCCATTCATCTTTAGGTCTGATTTGAATATGATGGTAGCCATTCTTCAAATTAATCTTTGAGAACCACCAGGCACCATATGGTATGTCCAGCATGTCAGCCAGCCTCAGAATTGGGAATTTATAACCTATAGTAATTCTATTGATGGCTTTGTTGTCTATACACATGCTCTAATTACTATCTTTCTTTGGTGTTTATATGGCAGGAATGGTATAAAAGCTTATGTTTTCATAAATAATCCTTTTCACATTAAGTATTCCACCCTCTCTTTCAAAATCTCACTCTCCTTCAGGTTCATTATGTGATGTTACAAACTAGACAAGCTAGAGTTTAGGATGAGATTTATATAATGTTAAATATCTCTCACAGGGGAAAGCCTATTAGGTATCTCATTAAGCATCATTTTTTAATACCTGCGTCATATATTCAACAATTAACATATGAACCTATCTAGTCTTTTTGATCTCTGCTTCAAAATTCCATACCATTGATAAAAGGCACTTATGTTTTTAATGGCAGTAATGTGTACTTCACATCATCTTTCTCCAGCTTATACATGTTGTTCCAACCTAAATGGTACACATCTACATCATATTGCTATGGTGTAACAAAAAACAAATGATACACATCTATATCAAAAATTATCACAATATACCTCATTTTGGTACTTACTAATAAAGAAAGGCACCTTATAACATTATGTTACCTCTACCTTTCCAACAAACGCTTTGATCCACCCTAATGTGTAAAGGTTACGATGCTTCTATATTAGTAACCTTAATTTCTTTACTATCTCTTTTCTATTATATTCTTATAGCTCCCATTATCAATAATAATCCTAAACACCTTGTTATTAATTGTGCATCTAGTTTAGAACATTGATGGTGCTGAGTATGATCTTCATATTTGGAGTTAAAATCATCCTCCTTACAACATAAATATTCCCTCATCTACTTCATACTCCTCTTCTTCATCACCATCTTCCTCACAATAAATTCCCTATTCATCTTCTTCTTTCTTCTCTAAAATATTCACAGTTTTTTAAAGGACGCTCATTTACTTATGCCTTGGCTGGTTACACTTAAAACGCTTTCCTACAATAGGATTTGAATATGGATTCTTTGTCATATTCCCTTTTCTATCTTTCCTTTCATTTATTATATGTTTACCTTCTACCTTGTCATCATGGAACCATCTATTACTGTTGTTACAATGAGCAAGAGTCTCTTATGAGTCTTAAGCCTCTTATCAAACCTTGTGACTCATTAGCCCTTATTATTCATCCTGCTACGTTCTTGTTGCATTAGCTCCATCTTTAAAGCCATATTCTTGGCCTTACTTAAAGTTTGTATAACACACACCCTGATTCTATCTCTCAGGGTTGATCTCAATTCCCCTAAACATCTGGTAACTTGATGCCCTTCAAATTTAAAAAGATTATTCCATTTTTCTAACCCAATAAAATATGCAATATATTCATAAAAATATCTATTACCCTATTAACAATGTTGATATTACTCAGATAGGATCAACTCATAATCTAGGAGTAGTATTTCTTCTTTTAGTAAAAATATTCATATTATACTAGGTTCGGGTAGGATCCTCATCTCCCTTTTGGATTTTATCCATTCCCACCATGCAAATGCCATCACTTTTAGACAACACGCTGTCAATATAGCCTGCATCTCTAGTGGAGTTTCTAGGTAATCAATGAAACAATCAATCTCTAAAACCTAATCCAAGAATTCCTATATTCCCCAGCTTCTGTTGAAGAATGAGATGTCTACTTTCAACCTGAAATCTCCCGCATCCCTACCATCACCTCCATAGGTGCTTGTTCTTCTCTGGCCTTATATGGTAGATAATGATCGAACTGATTTGGTTCAAAACCTTCCTCGTCTTTTAAATCATCATCATAAACAAGTTGTATACAGATAGAAATAAGTCTAACAATAGGGTCATCATGAGCCATCTCTACTCTTGGTCTTCTATTGTCATTCTACCTCTTATGTGTATCAATATCGAAAACATCCAGACATTTTATGATTTCGTCAAACCATTCCTCAAAATGTCAGAATCTGAGATCCATCCTTTGCTTCATATGTTGCTCCAATCGTTGCAATGCTTCATCCTCGAGAGGAGCCCTAACCTCCTAGTCACTATCACGAAGACCATTATCGTCACCACCAGTTGTCATCCTGCTCTAATACCAACTAATGCAACCTGATGTGAAAATTGAGGAAAAATAAATTGAAGAAATTTGAATATCCTTTTATTTGTCTTTACACAAAGAGTTTCAAGTCCTTAAATGCAATCAAAAACCCTGAAAACACAAAATGTGACTAACTAGAATCATAACAAAACATAAAATATCAAAAATCTTGAGCGACAAAAAGAGTAGAAAAACTGATAGAATTTTGGCTTGAAAATTGACTTACAATAATGAAGTAATTATAACCTTATTATAATAGACTCAAATCAAAAGTTTTTGATACATTATAAGTCTCATAATTTAACACTAGCAAAAAGTAAAACATTCATATTTATTTAAATTTTTAATGATTAAAACAGTCCACAAACTCAAGTCCCATCAGCTATCAAAAGATGTCAGTCTTTTTGAACCGAAACAATTAAAACGGTCCCTTTAAGAGATTCAAGGTCTCAAAGTAGGAAAAATCAGGCTGTTAAAATGTAGATTAACTCTCGTAGCTGTATCAAGATGTAGACCTTATCAGTTAAGTCTGAAGCATTTTAATTTATTCTTTACCAAATATTGTTCAAGTGATTAATAACTGTTGCATGTGAATTGGACCCTCCACAAGTCAATGATTGGTGGCATGCAAATTCAACAATATCAACTTGGCTGGTGGCATGCAATGAACGCGGTTGGTGATTTCTTCATTCAATTAATTTATGGCTGCTTGTTATAAGTCAACAAGGGATGCACCTAACATAGCTAAATTTTTCAAGATCTTCAAGCGTGGCGACTGACGATTGCACAGGACATCAGCTATAAATAAGGTGGCAGGCTTAGAGGAAAATAACCATTCTTTCCTTTCTAAAATCCTCCTATCCTCTTTGTATACTTATGAGTTGTTGAAAACCTTTTGTTCCAGCCTTTGTACTTGTATACATTCTCCACATATTAGTAAAATTGCTCACCCTCTGGCCGTGGACATAGGTCACATTGACCGAACCACGTAAATCTTTGTGTTCTATCCCATTTATTTTTGTCTATCTTTATTTTCGTTTTTACTACTTCGGGCTATTAAATTCAACCGGTATCCGATCTGAGGGCATTTTATCTTAACAATAACAAAATGACAAGGAATTCATAATTTTCTACTTGGAGTTTACAGTATGATCGAATAACTCACTTGAATGACGAATTAAAATTCTCCGCTCAATTACTGTCTGTTTGGTTAGCGACTTCAAGATGCAGAGACGGGACGAAACGGAACAGAACAGGACGGAACAGAACAAGAATTGGAGACAGTGAAATGTTTGGTTGGGTGGACAGAACAGATAAAATTGTCTTCGTCCTGATGATAGAAATGTGTTTGGTTGCAGGGGACAGAACAAAAAACAGTGTTAATGACAGAAATGCCCCTGTAGTATAATAAGAAGAGTTGATGTAATTCATTGATTATTTTATAATTGTATCAATATTTATTTTACAATATTTAA
>JAOTBA010000005.1:34553887-34567334 GCA_025629845.1 Erythroxylum squamatum
CCCTGATTTCGTGGGATCTTATCCTATCTGATTACAAGAATTCCTGATTAACTGGGATTTTATCCTATCTAACACTCCCCCTCAAGTTGGGCTTGTGGGATCCCCAACACCCAACTTGCTCAACATCCCATGGAATATTCTGCCTGCTACTGCCTTTGTCAAGATATCAGCTAACTGATCTTCAGACCGAATAAAAGGTAGAGAAACTGTTCCATCTTCAAGCTTTTCTTTGATGAAATGTCGATCTATCTCGACATGTTTTGTACGATCATGTTGGACAGGATTCTCTGATATACTCACTGCCGCCTTATTATCACACATTAGTGGACACGCTTGTGAAGGTGGGAATCCTATCTCGGTCAATAACTTCTGGAGCCATAATACTTCAGCTAACCCTCGGGCAATTCCTCGGAACTCTGCTTCAGCACTAGATAATGCCACTACCTTCTGTTTCTTGCTCTTCCAGGTGACTAAATTGCCTCCGATTAAGGTAAAATATCCCGAGGTAGATCTCCTGTCTGTTGGGTTACCAGCCCAATCAGCATCTGTATAAGCTTCCATTTTGAGATGACCATTCTGTCTGAACAAAATTCCAAGGCCCGGTGTTCCCTTTAGGTATCTTAGAATCCGTAGCACAGCATCCATGTGACCTTTTTGAGGATTATGCATGAATTGGCTCACAACTCCCACAGCATAAGCAATATCTGGTCTGGTATGAGACAGATAGATCAGTTTCCCAACCAAACGCTGATACCGTTCTTTATCAACCGATTCTGCTTCTTCTTTTATCATCAACCCATGATTTATCACAATGGGTGTATCCACAGGTTTACAATCAAGCATACCTATTTCTGCCAACATATCCAGAATATATTTTCTCTGAGATATATAGATACCTTGGTTGGATCGTATCACTTCAATGCCTAAGAAATACTTCAGGCTGCCAAGGTCTTTCATGTCAAATTCCTTGAATAAACTCGTCCGCAGTTGCTTAATCTCTTCCACATCATCACCAGTTATTACCATATCATCTACATAAATAATCAAGCATGTAACCTTACCATTCTTCCTTTTCAGGAATAAGGTATGATCAGAATTACTCTGCTTGTACCCATTCCTCTTCATGGCTACGGTAAACCTTCCAAACCACGCCCTAGGAGACTGCTTCAGCCCATATAATGCCTTTTTCAACCTACACCCCTCGTAAGGTCCAAAAGAGTGGGAAAAACCAGGTGGAGGTTCCATGTATACTTCTTCTGCTAAATCACCATGGAGAAAGGCATTCTTGACATCAAACTGGTGAAGGGGCCAATCCAGATTCGCTGCTACAGAAAATAGAACCCGAATAGTATCAATCTTAGCGACTGGTGAAAAAGTTTCTGAATAGTCCACACCATAAGTCTGTGTATAACCTTTCGCCACCAATCTTGCCTTATATCTCTCGATTGATCCATCTGCTTTCCGTTTAATGGTGTAGACCCACTTACATCCCACAGGTTTCTTCTCAGCAGGAATTATACATTTCTCCCATGTAAAATTCTTTTCCAGTGCATCCATTTCAGCCACCATTGCCTTCCTCCATTCTGGTATGTTCATAGCCTCATCCACATTATGAGGAATCTCTTCAGTGTATAGTGCTGCAGCAAAGGCTTTAGCATTGTCTGTTAATCTCCCTTGAACCAAGTTTGCTACTGGATATCTACTAGAACCAGGTTCATGCTCAGGTACATATCGCTTTGGAGGAATGCCCCGAGTACTTCTGGGTGGAAGAATATATCGTGGTGGAGATAAAAATTCTGCATCATCATGATTAGGTGAAATGTTGACAGGGTCAATAGCAGGAGAATCAGAACTACTAACCTCAGGAATATCTGTCGAAGGAGATCTAATGGGTGTATTGGGCTCAGACTGTACTACGTGATCTTCCTCAGTCGGAGGTGTCATCAGGCCACCAGAATTCATCGGGATATGTGCCACCGGACTATGAGAATCAGAATGTATAGGTGAAGTGGCAAACAACCAATCCAGTGGTTCCCTCTTCAGCTCACTCTCCCCCTGAACCACAGATTGGGTGGGACTAGAGTAGTAGTATTCAGTCTCAATAAAGTCGCAATCCATAGTGACATACATGCGACGAGTGGGGGGATGATAGCAGCGGTAGCCTTTTTGGTGAATCCCATAGCCCACAAAGACACACTTGACAGCACACGGATCAAATTTAGTGCGATCGACCTTAGGGATATGAACAAATACAGAACAACCAAAGATCCGAGGCGAGAGAGCCAAGGCTGGAGGTATTTTGGTATGATCAGATAGGGTTTGGACTGGGGTTCAGAAATTGAGTATTTTTGTAGGAAGACGATTATTGAGGTAAGTGGCAGTGGCTATGGCTTCAGGCCAAAAGAATGTGGGAATATGAGATTCAAGCATAAGTGCTCGGGTGATTTCTAGGAGGAAACGATTTTTGCGTTCAGCAACACCATTTTGCTGAGGTGTGTTGGGACATGTGGTCTGATGAATAAGACCATTTTCAGAGAAAAAATGTCGCATAGAATGGTTCACAAATTCTCCCCCATTATCAGACCGAAGAATTTGGATTTGTGTACGGAATTGAGTCTGAACTAGTCGATAAAAGTGAACAAATTTGTCAAATACCTCAGACTTATTTTTCAAAAAATAAACCCAACACATCCTGGTGCAATCATCAACAAATAACAGAAAATATCTGAATCCATGGTCCCCAGTAACTGGAGCTGGACCCCACACATCAGAATGTACTAGGGAAAAAATATTGTCTACACGGGTATTATTTGACACAAAAGGTTGTCTATGGCTTTTAGCCAAAACACAAGTATCACACTGCAAATGAGTACTTGAAAAATGAGGAAATAGCAGTTTAAGATAACCGTGAGAGGGGTGCCCCAAACGTCGATGCCACAGCCAACTTTGACGATCCACAGACCCATGGGCCATCAATGCCTGTCCTTCAAAAGCAACTTCATCGACGTAGTACAGTCCATCTCGTTCAGTTCCACGCCCAATGATCTCCTTCGAACGGATATCCTGTAAAATACAGAATGTTGGATACATCAAGACAGTGCAATTCAACTCTTTGGTAACATGACTTATGGACAACAATTTGTATGATAAGGATGGCACATAAAGACAATTCGATAGTTTTAAGGAGGGTGTCAATTCAATTAATCCCGCCCCTTCTACCGGAGCAAGTTCACCACTTGCGATCTGTACAAAGTCCCTTTTTGGTACTTGAGATCGCACAATATCAGACTTGTCATAGGTCATGGTGTCCGTCGCACCACAGTCAAAAAGCCATCTGTCACTTTTGTGATGCACATTATCCACAACATTAGCACAAGAGGACAAAGGGAACATATTGTCATTACACCTTGCTGAATTGAAAGGAGGGCAAGGAGGTAATTTTTCCTCCTTATACCCGATACCTGGCAGTGCACCTGGGGCATTAGACCCATTATGCTGGGCAAAATTTTTCGGGTCCCTTCCTGCGCTAATGGCTGCAAGCCCTACCCGATTGCATTCTTCACTGGCTCCGGTCGCTTCTTGGTCGGTCGACACTGCCGCCAAAACCTTACCCTTTCCTTTCTCCTGTTCCGATTTCTTCTCCCTATGCTCCCACCACTCGGGGTATCCGACAAGGTGGAAGCAATCTCGTTTGAGATGTCCCTTCACGCCACAGTGATCACACCGCCGATCAGTTTTCCGCCGGGATGACGGATTTGCAGGATTTCCGTTGATATCGGACCGGCGGGAGGACTGTGATCCTTGTGGGTTTGCAAGATTTGGCTCCTGTCCTCTGAGTATGAGTCCCGACCCGACACCTGATGATGGGTTCGCTCCGCTGGAGGCTGCCGATGAACTGAAGATGTTTTTTCTGGCGGCTTCCCGGCGAACAGTGGCGTACGCCGCCTCGACTGAAGGTAAGGGTGTCATCCGTAAAATATCTCTGATTATTGCGTCATATTCTGAATTTAATCCGGCTAAAAATTTGAAGAGCCGATGTTCTTGTTGCAATCGATTGTACCGATCGATATCGGCAGGTAACTCCATAGTGTTCGGTTGCCGTCTATCAATTTCCATCCACAAACTCTGACTGATACCATAGTAGTCCTCCAATGAGGACTGATTTTGTTGAATCCTATCGGCCTTAGTCACCAGGTCGAAGATCTGTAGACTATCCTCCCCAGCTTTATACGTAATTGCTAACCCTTCCCACAGATCTTTGGCAGTCGGATAGTGAATGAATTGAGTTACCAGCGTGGGTTCAATAGCTTGTGTAATCCAGAAAAAAACCTGCAAATCTTTCTGTCTCCATGTCTGATATTGGGGATCGGTGACTATAGGTGGTTGTGGTTGGCCAGTGATGTGGCTAAGGCGACCTCGGCCCCCAATTGCTATCTCCATCATTCTGGACCATAGGACATAATTGTGACTATTGAGTTTGATTTCAATAGTTACCGGATGGCTACCAGAATTATGATCAAAGTCGGATTGTCTGGTGTTTTGTGTCTGTAATATCTGGGCTATTTGTTGAGAAAGGGTTATGGCTGCCTCGGACAATGCTGGAGACGATGTAGATTCTTCGTCACCCATTGATCCTGAGAAAAATGGTCTGAGAAAAGTATTCAGGTAGATGATGAACTTGCCGGATTACGGATCCCTTGATCGTAATTCAGCTCTGATACCATGTTAATTTTTGTAATTAAGACAGAGAATAGGAGGAACTGTATCTTTATTTTCCGTAAATCATACATCTCTTATAGACACCAACCTATATTCTACAGCTATAACAATCCCTGATTTCGTGGGATCTTATCCTATCTGATTACAAGAATTCCTGATTAACTGGGATTTTATCCTATCTAACAAAACTGTAATCAAATATAGACTACTTTAATCAAGCCAGACTAAATCTTTGCTCTTACAATGTGACAATCAAGTTCTGTATGCTTCGTTAGTTCTTGTATATAATAGGATTCTCAGTTATGTAAAGAGACAATTTGTTATCGCAGAAGAGTTGAGTCGGCTCATCATGCAATATTGACAGATCATCTAAGGGGCACCTTATCCATTTTTTTTTTGGTAATTAAGAGGTACCTTTTCCATTGTATTACACAAGCCACACTAGCTAAAACTCTATATTCTGCTTTTGCTGAGGATTGATACACTGTGTTTTGCTTATTTGATCTCCAAGAAACTAAACAATTGTTAGGAAACTCGGTTGATATCTAATCGCAACCGCATCGGAATAATCACGAGTTTGTGTGATTATTGAGCTGACTTGAGATTTCAATTTTGTTTTCTTTGCCTTCACATTTGCTTCCATTAATCTTATTAGATGATTTAACGACTACCTAATCTTTTTTTTATTTAGGAAAATTATGAGAAGGTAAAGGTCAATAGAGTAAAAATGAAAACACCTCATAATCAAGGGTTAAAATCATTTGTAGTTGTTTGAAATAAACATGTAAGATCTTTATTTACAAGTTATAATTATATCAATAAACACTACATTATTTATTGTGCCTTGTATTTTTCTTTCATGAAACAGAGAGAGAAGGAACTACGTGGATAAGAGTGTGATAGGATCACACTACATAAAGTCACTCAATATAAGGAAGGTAAAGGGTGGATGTCAGAAGAAACAAAAAACAACTATGTAAGTATATATTTTTTTCAAATTTTTAGTTCATGTATTAATGATGTAGTAAGTAATGATATTGAATTGAATATTGGATTTGTTTTTTAATTTTAAAATAAGATGCAAAAGTTATTAAAGAAATTTACATATGAGGGGCATGAGGTCATTGTAACAGACATTTGTAATACCGTACTTAGTACACGTTCTATATAACCATGTCAAAGGTCTTAGTTATAGCCCTAAGCTAAATGTTTCAACATCATCATATAAAACGGTCATTCAACAATTTTAAGAGAAAAACAAGGTGCTTAAGGCTGCATTACAAGAGAAACTTGAACAAAAATAACAAATCATGAACGGTAAACTTATGTGATGTTTGCCTTAATTAGAACCTATTGTTTTAATGCTCACAATATTTTTAGTATATTTTAACTAAGTTTATTGGATTATTATAGGTTCATCGACATAGACAATACTATGTAATCGTTCAAGTTATATTTAAATTTTTTTGTATTATGAGCATTTATAATTTGTAAATTGGTTTTTTATTTATTATTTTGTTTATGAAATTGTTAAATTTGTAATTACAATATTGTATACGAAGAATATTCTTTTTATTGATATAATTTAATGATATTTTACTTTTTATATACAATGCTTCAAATTTTGAAATAATAATATTATTATAAAATTTATTTGTATAATAAATTTACAATAAAAATATATCGATACATTATATAAAATAATATAAATTGAAAATGTAACAAATAATTTATTCTAAAATTGTATAACATTTGGTTAATACGTAGCTAAAAACATTTGGCTACGCTTTATTAAATATAGCTAAAAACATTTGCCTACGTTTTTAGAAACTTAGCTTAAAAATAAGTTTTGTTTATGTTTCCAAAAAATGTTTCAAAAAACATAGCTAAAAACTTTTGACTATGACTCTTGAACTGTAGCTAATAGTTTTGGCTATGAAAACAAAGCATAATAAAAAATTATTAGCAACGATTTTTAAAAACATCGCCTATAGTTTTTAGCTACAACGATTTAGTGACATTTTGGGTGACAAAATATATACGGAGCTAAAAACCTATAGGTGATGTGTTTTTACACATTTAGCTACGATTTTTTTTAGCTAAATATTAACTTTGTTGTAGTGGTCCAGAAGTCAATGGGTCAGGCCGAGCCCTGGTTGGATGGCCCGTAGGACGGTCTATGGTTCGAAAAGCCGAAGCTGACTGGTCGGCCCGCCCCGGCCTATCCTTACTGTTTTTTTTTTAATTTACAAAACGGTGTCGTTTTTGTTATTCCAATAGGGCCACCGGCTGCCTCGACCCGACCCGACCTTGGCTTGAGGCTCGGTTAATTCGGGTCAAAATTGAGTTCCCGATGTAGTGGTTGGGTAAGGATTTGTTGGTTACTTTCAAAGTTGTGGAGTTGAAGAAGTCATCTATGTATAGTGGTTGGGTACGGATTCGTTTTTGATATTCCAGTCGGGCCACGAGTTGCCTCGACCAGTCGACCGGACCCAACCTTGGCCTGTAGCCCGGTTAATTCAGGCCAAAATTGACTTCCCTATGTAGTGGTTGGGTAAGGATTTGTTGGTTACTTTCAAAGTTGTGGGGTTGAAGAAGTCATCTATGTATAGTGGTTGGGTAAGGATTTGTTGATTACTTTCGAAGTTGTGGGCAACGTTCTGAATATCGTACCTTACCAGTCGGTACCGGCCGGAAACTGGTACCGGTACTGGTAAAAAGATACCGGTGGAAAATTCCGGTCGGTACCGGCTGGTACAAAAAATTTCGGTACTTTTCGGACTATTCCGCAAAAGATAAATTGGTCAGGGACCATTTTGCAAAAATTCAAACTTTAACCCTAAAAAAATCTAACCCCCACCTCTCTCACTCACCTCTACCGACTCTCCCCCTCAGATTTCATCTCTCTTCGTCTTCTCTCACTCGCCACCTGTCGCCGCCTGCCTCGCCGCATCGCCAGTAGCTACCGCTCCTCCTCCTCCTCCTCCTCTCCTCTCCTTTGTCGTGGTCTTTGATCTGTGTCTCTCTTCTCCTCCTCCTCGCCGTCTTCTCCTTGTCGTATGTAAAAATTGAACTTGGAGGGTTGTTTTGTTATAGGAGATATGGAGGCGAGTGGTGGTGGAAATAGGCGGCCATTGACAGAGACACGCGCTCGAAAAAGATGAGCTTTATGTTGTCTTTGAAAAATTGTTGACTGCCAATCGGGATGCTTATCTTTTATTGCTGGATTTTGTTGATGGGATTGGAAACTACATATGACGAAATGTATTAGACTTGGAAAATGGATGGTCAAATGTGTGTAATGGTTCGATAATTAGAAAATGACGTTTGGATCAAAAGTAGGTTATTTATCGTTAATAGCTGATTAGTTGCTGTCATTTGAGCTCAATTATTGAAGAGGATAGACAATTGGAGTCGTTAGAGCCTCCATTTATGAGTAACACCGAAATGAAATTTAAGCCCAGCCTAAGAGCTTCCCACATGGCCCAATACAAGAGAGAAGATTGTTAAGACATAACTAGAATCATAATCTAATATTAATATTAAAAGAGTGTGTTATGGACTATTTTGCAATTTTTAAAAATTTTAGGGACTATTTTATAAAATAAAATAAAAATTCGAAACGGTATCCAGTACCGACCAATACCGGTACCGTTCCGTTCCAGAGCTCAATCCGGTACCGAACCTGGTACGGTATTCATAACATTGGTTGTGGGTAACTATCCTAGTATTATGTCTCATCCTATTTTAGATTAGGAGGCCTTAAAAAGGAAGTTACAACCTCCAATTAAATAGTGGTTGGGTAAGGATTTGTTGGTGACTTTCAAAGTCGTGGGGTTGAAGAAATCATCTATGTATAGTGGTTGGGTAAGGATTTGTTGATTACTTCCGAATTTGTGGGTAACTATCCCAGTACTATGTCTCATCCCATTTTAGATTAGGAGGCCTTAAAAAGTAAGTTACAACCTCCAATTAAATAGTAGTTGGGTAAGGATTTGTTGGTGACTTTCAAAGTTGTAGGGTTGAAGAAGTCATCTATGTATAGTGGTTGGGTAAGAATTTGTTGATTACTTCCGAATTTGTGGGTAACTATCTTAGTATTATGTCTCATCCTATTTTAGATTAGGAGGCCTTAAAAAGGAAGTTACAACCTCCAATTAAATAGTTAATGGTTCAATTAACAGGAACGAAGTTTTGAACTCTTTAGTCTTATAGATATGATATTGATTTTCCCAATATAATGTATTATTCCTTCTGCTGCTGTTTACGTAAATTATGACTACAAACAAAGCAAGTATGAAAAGGACGTATGTTTATAAGAAAATTCCAACTAACTCTATGTAAAGAAAATTTTGATATAGATACCTTTTTAATGTCTTCCAATTGAAATACAGACATGTAAAAATGGAAACCAAAGTCTTGTTTGATACAAAACCATAATTTTACTAATAAAACCATAGTTTTAAAGACCGGTCGATTATCCGATCCGGTTCAACTCAAAAAACCGGCTATAAATTAAATCAGTGTAAACCGGTCAATTGAACCGGTCGAACCGGTCAAACTAGTGACGAGTAAAGCCTCCGATTTAATGACCGGTCCAGTTTTTAAAACATTGAATAAAACATTTATGAAAACTTCACTCCAACTTTCAACGACTACATGTGTCCAATTGATAAAACCTCCTGCGGCTACGTTATCGTTTTTATAGTATTTTATTTGACGTGATACGTCACGTAACTAAAGGCATCAAAATAAATGTCTGACTAGGTAATGTATTATTCTTTCTGCCGCTGTTTACGTAAATTAGATGATTATAAACAAAGCAAGTATGAAAAGGACGAATCGTATCATGTTTATAAGAAAATTCCAACCAACTCTATGCAGAGAAAATTCTGATATAGATATCTTTTTAATGTCATCATTAAAAATGGAAAGGATTTATCAAAGTTGCTCAATTATATTGTAACAAAGTGGGGAATATCGATAACAACTATTAAATAGTTGGTCCTGTGTCAAATCAAGGGTGCCATAAATGCTACGTGGTCATTTCTACGCCTCTTGGGGGCATTAGAATATGCACAGACACAGTATACTATGTAATGAGGATATTTGTATTTCTCGTTTTTCTGGTAGATGATGTATTTTTATGAGCAAAACGAGATTTTGTTATGCAAAATAAATGTCGGACTAGTAAAGGGCTAACAGACAATGACGCCCTATCTGCAACCTTAGATTCTGACTCTTTCTTTTATTTTATGAAGCAACAGAGTAGGAAAGAAAACAGCTGCCAGAGTCGGCAGGCTCAGAACTAAGCAGCGATGGTGACTCTCAGATACAATTATATACATTCTGCAGCTGCAAGAGGCTGTATTTTAACGTTAATCGCCAACGTCTTCCAGTTTCCTTGTCATTTAGGATAAAAATGGTTTACGAACAAACAGACCAGAATGATCAATTTCCACTTCACATCTATATATTATATCATGATTGTTTTGCCCTCCAACTGGCCACAACTTAGCCAGTAATGTATTTGTGTTCTATCATCTCTATGTAACCTTATGGTTATCTTATTGTCCACTCTTTACACGTTTCCTTGATTGAAATTTTTTATTAAGCACGAAATAAAAATGCTAATTAAGAATCTTCCCTCAGAATATGTTGAATGCTACAACAAAAAATGGATTCTGAATTGACAAAAAGTCGGTGCCAAAACTTGAATCTAGTTCGTGTTTTGCCTTATCATCGCGTACATATGGCAGCATCTAAGTAAAAGTGTGAAATTCCTCAACTCCTCAAGAAGAGCACAGGAGAAAAATATGAAGAAAAAAAAATGGAATGGAGTGTACGTCTTCTCCAACTGCATTTACTTTACTTAGAATGCCTTCTCCATTAACGTCTCCCCTTATTATTGGCAAATTTTCTACTCTGATAATCACTGGGCTTTGACAACCTAGCGAACATTTATGCAGCTAGACAACAAATCCAACATTGGAATTTCACATATAAGCATTTCCGTATTCCACTCATCTTTCATTCAGCTTTCATTCAGCTTCTCAATAATGGACCGTCTCATCAAATTTCTATTGTTCCTGCTACTGTCCTTTCTTATCTCAAGCAATTTCACTCATGGAGCCGAGGAATTCCTCTATAATATTTGCGATAACTCGTCCAACTTCACCACTAACAGCACCTACAGAGCCAATCAGAATAGCCTCCTCTCCTCACTTTCTTCTAACTCTACCCATTTCAGCCAGTATTATCTTAATGGATTCTACAACACCTCGGCGGGTGATGAGGTCTACGGCCTATTCCTTTGCCGTGGTGATGTTAGCACTGAGCAATGTAGAGATTGTGTTGCTACGGCCACTCGAAATATATTTGGTTCAGCCTAATCTTGCTGGAGTTGAACGTCGTTGTTTGGATCCATGATCTATGCGACTCTGGCTATGGAATACCTGCAAAACAAATAACGGCGGGCCGGGAGTTGATTCCCGGGAGGTCCCTCCGACGCTCAAGTCAGTCTTTTTGTGTAGGTTTCGGCTGCTGAAAACAGAGGAAAGTAGGATTGTAATCTCATACCTGTATCAGGGAGGAATAGTACCTTATATACCAGGGGTTACCGCTAGGTTTAGGTCTTTACGTGAGTCGTTATGTTTGCATGGGAGATTATCTCCTGTGTCCGGGCCATCGACATCTGGGCCTGGGATTGGGCCTTGTAAGGCCAGCCCAGCCGACCCAACCAATATGAAAATTTGAGAGGGCCCTATATTGTTTGTTGAATTACAGGCAAAGCTTCTCTTGCCTGTACAGAGACTTCTGACTTGTCATCAACCAGTATACAACAAATGACCATCAACTTGTTAAGTTGTTACTTGATACAACTACTTCCTTCCATATAACAAATTACCATCAACTTGTTAATTCAATTTAAGCATATCAAGGGACCAGCCAAGTGGTGGTCGGTAGTGGTAATGTTCTTTTTGTCTCTTCTACTGGTTTATTAATTTTACCTACACACTGTCGTCCTTTGCACTTGCGAGATATTCTCATTTATAAAATTAGTTAAAATTACTTCATATTTAATTTAGTTCAATCTTTTTAGTTATATAGTAAAGGATCTTACAACCAAGACACAACTTTTTAGGGAAGCATTTATATTAATCTTACCCTTAGAAGATTTATGTCAATTTCACAAATCCAATTGCATTTTATGCGCATAGAAATTCTTCTCACATTTGGCATCAATGTCTTAGCTATCCCTACATCAAAATTCTATTATTTTTATATAAGTCTTTTCCTTTTAAAGTGTCTAGTTTAATTTCGTGTCTTCAAGGAAAGAGTTGTCATATTCCTTTTTCTTTATCTTTTAGAATATTTATACAACCTCTTGAACTCATTCATTATGATATTTGGGAACCTTCCCCTTCACTTTCTTTATTTGATTCATGTTACTTTATAATATTTGTTGATGATTTTAGTTGATATACTTAATTTCTCCCTTAATCAAAATTCTCAAGCTTTATAAAAGTTTCAAAATTTAAAAAGCACTATTGAAAATCTTTTTTTAAACTAAACTTAAAAATTTTGGGTGTAATGGTGCATTTGAACTCATCAAAGGACTCTTTGCTGACTATGTTACAACACAAGGTATCCTTTTTCAAATATCATGTCCTCACACCCTTTACAAAAATATTATTGCTAAATAAAAAATTTGTTATATCACTGAAATTGGTGTCATGCTTCTTCTTCATGCATCTTTCGTTAAGCATTTCTGGTGTGAAACCTTTTCGACTATAGTTTGCCTTATTAATTTTCTTCCCTCATCTATCTTAAAAGATAAGTCCCTTCATGAAATTTTATTATATACATCCCCTAGAATTGATCGTCTTTGTGTCTTTGGTTATGTTTGTTTTCCTTTTCTTAGAGCAACTAGATTTGATAAACTCACACCAAAGTTCCTTCCTTGTGTATTCCTTGGTTATGCTCCTAACTATAAATTGTATCATTACCTTGATCCTTTTACTAATAAAATATACATTTCTCATCATATTCATTTCCTTGAAATATAATTCTTGTATCTTACTAACCCCCCCTGGCTTCTCCCTCTTGACCTCCATTTTTCTTTTTTACCATTACTCTTTAACTCATTGATCACTCTCTTCCATATTACAAATTCTAATCCCTCATCACCACTTACTTCTCCTACTCTTTTGGTCTCCACAATCACTGCTGGACCCCGTTCCCGGAGCCCAACTATCCAAAACGGAGTCGAAAACGAAGACCGTTGGGCCCGAGTCCCGAACCCCCCCAGGTTGAAACCGGGGCGACCCGTCGGAGCAGACGAAAATGATCATCTGCGGAAGCATACTTATCTCACTCAATCATACATTCATTTGTATCATATCTATCAAACTAGGCACGGTTATCCAAAAAAGCCATTACAATAACAAAATATTCAGTAACTTTGTTAACATATTGTCATACAATCCATGCTGAAAACAAAATACATCAGGATGCTCAATAATGAGATGCTCAATGGACTATTCAAAATAGTACTAACTTAGTACAAAAGTCTCTAACTATTGAGGAGCGCTCGATGCCTTGCAAGGATCAACCGTCGACTTGTGTTGCACCTGAGGAGGGAAATAATAGGATGAGCTACACAGCTCAGTGGCTAACATATTTACAGCCATCGGTAACTAGTACAAATTCAAGCATACGCATAGAT
>JAOTBA010000005.1:34576176-34586531 GCA_025629845.1 Erythroxylum squamatum
CCATTAATTTATGAATACCAATTTTGCAAATTAATAAATATTAAGTCCAAAATATATGCATTTTAATTGACTTAACAATACTTAAACAATTGGCTTAGTGCAAGTGGAAGATTGTTGATATATAGCCTGTAGCCAATCAGTTGGTTATAGTTTAGTGATAAAATTGTTTAAAAACATTCTTTATTTTGTGCATATTCATATGTATATGACAAAGTTTATAGAATAAATACACAATGCAAATGAAATTATGACTAGATCATAATTTTGAGATTTATATTACATTTATATATTATCTATAAATTATTCCTAGTCATTATTCTATTGAAACTAAACATTAATAGAGCACAAAAAAAATTAGCATACGTTATTTTTCTTTTTTCTAAAGGAAGTAGTAGATCTCATAGATTAAAGTATAGAGATATTTAAACAAATATTTGAGTACTTTTTAGAGAACAAGTTCACTGAACTAACCTCATATGGCAAGTCCACTTAGAACATTACTTTTATGTCTGTGAAAATTCTCATTGCAATAATTATATAAGTGACCATTTGACTTAAAATTCCAAAATTATCTCAAATAGAAATTGTTATGTTTTGATACTATTTATGACATATTTTAATTAAAGGTAGCTCAATCGACAGTCATTAGATATAATATGAACTATATAGAAGTAGTTGAGTGATTAATTTATGATTTATTACCCTAAAGTCATTAAAGAGAATGTTCGATTATTCTGGATTATTATTGATTCTAAAAATCTTTAGCCAAGGTGGAAAGACAATATGAGAATAGTTTTCAACTATCATGAATAGAATTAATTACCAATGATAGAGAACTAATATGATTGTATTCAAATAGAGTAGATATTAATTCCATTTTTTTATGGCTAATCAGAATATTGTATAAAAATGATTAAATTATATAAATGATTATGCACAAAAAGTTTAGTCAAAATTACTTTGATATTCTTAAATATTTGGGTGATTATGATGCCTTATTAAACGTCAATCTTAACATATTAATATAAATTGTTTAATTAGATATTTAAAGATGGATTAGAGGAGTTTAATTTATGTAAAATTAAATATAATTTATGATTATAATTTATATCTATTACCAACATATTTAAAAACCTAATGTATTATACACAAAGAATGGGTTGAAGAGAAAAAAAGATGTTTTAATTAAGTTGAACTTGATTGTAAAGTTTGAAAAATGTTAGGATTAGATATGAGATATTTAATAAATAAGAACCAATATAAGATATTGAATTTTATTTAGGCTTGATTGATATTTAATTGTAATTTTAACTAAAGCTTAATTAAAACTAGAATTTTATTTGAATTAAATTACTAAAAGCTCTAAATCTTATTATAAACAAGCTTAAACTTTAAGGTAGCTATCACTTCTTGCTTATCTTTCTTTACAACAGTTGTAAACTTCTTTTAATATATTTTATGGATATCTTTAGAGGACAGACAGATGTATGACTATGTGATTGAGATGAACCAATTTTAGAAACGACTCAAAGTAAACTTTAAGAAAATGATTAGGCCTCATAATAAAATACAAACTATAGTTCATGCTTTACTTTATTTTATGTATTAATCATGCTATATAAATTAATTGATTTTAACTTTTAGGAAATTAAATGAAAAAATTTTGTTATTATTGGGCTGACCACAAGATCAGCGACTGATTTTCCAACAAAATGTTCTTTGAAATGGTGTTTACGAGTTCATATCAATATGTTTTAGCATTTCATATCCAATGTTCACTGACTTTATAACCTTCGTTTCATGGGTGTTAGATACGATATTTTTCCTTTGGCATTAGTCACTTGTTTTGGTGTTATTAATGAGAAGAACTTTCTTATTGTTGCATTAATAATTTGGGCCAAATTATAAATCATGAATGGTATTATTTAAATTAAGTCTATATAAATTATATTCCGTCAATCGCATTTTATCATTTGCGAGTGCTTCTTTGTTGGGAAAAGTTTCAATAAATTTAAAATCACAAAAAATTATATTTAATTTTAAAATTATAAAAAATTATTTTCCATGATTTCAGCTGTTCAGATATTTACGACCAAAAAATACTAGATTGTCTCGCAAGGCTCCTAAGTGATAAAAGAAAGAAAAACTCTAACGTTTTGAAATTTTTGAAATAACATATAATTTAAATCAAATTTATCATATAATATAAATTCATAAATATTTGTCTAAAACATACAATTAATAAATTATTACCTTTAAGTGAAATTTTATTTAATGAACTAGCACCTTTAAGTTCGTTGTTATGGAAAAAGTACTGACAAGTAGACTGAAGGCTAAAAAAAATAAAACAGTTAGTGCATTCCGATTTCAGCGAAACTATGAGGTTTTATCAGGTTGACTCTTGTAGGGAATTTGGGGTATGGACGGATCGAGCTTGAAGTGGATTTTACAGAAGTTATTGACATCCTTTCTTACCCGAAACACCGAACCAGATCACGTAACCCTATAGCTCGCGACATTCATGAACTATTCAGTAGGAACTGAACTATTGTACATCGACCCATATATCGAGAAAGCAATAGATACGCCGACTGACTTGCTATTTATGCGGGTCATTTTGATGTTGGCATCATTTACTTTGACACTATACTTATTAAGTGACACGTGCTCCTTTTAGAGGATTTATCAGAACTGTTTTTCTCATCAAATTGTGTAATTTTAATTTCACTCTCTTTTTGTAATTAAAAAAAAAAGACCAGGCAGGCATAGGATGTCGAGTCCAAGCCCATCAGCCAACATATCACAACACCAAAACACAGCGTTTTGATTCGCTTATCTTCCTATCAACGTTACAGACCACCGATGGGAGCATAGCTACTGAGCTTGCTATGGTAGCAGAAGCCGGATAAACTCGAGAAAGCCGTCGTCGTCTCTATCTCTCTCTCTCTCTCCACAGTCATGCCATTTGCATATTCTATCTCCTCACCCTCACTCCTCTCACCTCCAATACGCAACTCTTTCTTCACAAAATGCTCTCTAAACGGCAACAAATCCTCAAGGCCTACCCCAACCCAAAACCCTTCTAAAACCTCCCTCTCGTGGGTGAGCCCAGACTGGCTCACTTTCCTTACACGCTCTTTGACCCTAACCCGAAACGACGACTCAGGAATCCCCATAGCAAACGCCAAGCTCGATGACGTGTCAGACCTCTTAGGCGGCGCTCTCTTCCTCCCTTTGTTCAAATGGATGAATCTCTACGGCCCCATTTACCGCCTTGCAGCTGGTCCTCGAAACTTCGTTGTCATCAGCGACCCAATCATCGCCAAGCACGTGTTGCGAAACTACGGCACTAAATACTCCAAAGGCCTCGTCGCCGAAGTCTCCGAGTTCCTCTTCGGCAAGGGTTTCGCAATCGCCGAGGGCTCTCTTTGGACCGCGCGGCGCAGGGCGGTGGTCCCGTCTCTTCACAAGAGGTATTTGTCAGTGATCGTTGATAGAGTGTTTTGTAAGTGCGCGGAGAGATTGGTGGAGAAGCTTCGAGAAGAAGCGTCAAGTGGCAGTCCTGTAAATATGGAGGAGAAGTTCTCGCAGCTGACGCTTGACGTAATTGGCTTGTCACTTTTCAACTACAATTTCGATTCTTTGACTAGGGATAGTCCGGTAATTGAAGCTGTGTACGCTGCGCTCAAAGAGGCGGAGGCTCGATCCACTGATCTCTTGCCGTATTGGAAGGTAAATATGTTGTTTGTATATAGAAACATAAGGCAGTGGTTAAGTGTGGTAGTTATGTGTTTTTGTTGTTGTCGGCGTAAGATTGAAGCACTGCGTAGGATAATTCCGAGACAAATAAAAGCTGAAAAGGCGGTGATGTTGATAAGGCAAACTGTGGAAGGGCTGATTGAGAAATGCAAAGAGATTGTGGAGACTGAAGGTGAGAGAGTAGATGGAGAGGAGTATGTGAATGAAGCTGATCCAAGCATCCTCCGTTTTTTGCTGGCTAGCAGAGAAGAGGTAAAACATAAACTTCTTAATTCGAGTTTTTGAGATGGTCAAATTTTCGTTTTTACGTTGTATGTAATAGGTGTCAAGTGTCCAATTGAGAGATGACCTCTTGTCAATGTTAGTTGCTGGCCACGAGACTACGGGTTCCGCATTGACTTGGACATTGTATCTTCTGAGTAAGGTAACCTTTCCTGTCTCATTTTCTATGCTCCAGATGTCTGAGTAATCAAACTCTAATTTTTAACACTTCAATACGTAAATTTCTAGTTCGTATCAATTTTTGTTCAACATTAGTTTCTGTTAGAAACCTTCATTGAGTCAGCAAAAGTGGCATGCTACGTGGATAATTATTTCAATTCATAGTTGCTTAAACAAAAGTAAAAGGAAACAAATAGAATTAGGACTTGGGCAAAGTTGATGAAATCCGAAACCCTAACATTTCACCATCCCTCCTCCCTACCATTGTCAGGGTTTCAGTTGTTATGATGTCATTGTTATAACTTTAGTGGGATGACCATAGAGAAGTTGTCAACATCCATTGGCAACCTGAAACGCTCATGTACCTAATGATATATATCATTGCTGGAAGCAAGCTTGTTTGCCAAAAAATATTTTCAATGATTTGACAAGTTTTAATGATTTATATTTCAAAAATTGTTTCGTGAATTTGCCTAAGGAATTGGGCTTTCTATCTTTTGTAGAAATTCTAGATTTGAGCGGAAATAATTTTCAGATATTTTCTACATTCCTGAAACAAGTTTCACAATTGAGAGTTCTTGATATAAGTTCATGCAAAATGCTTCTGCTTTCTACTAGAAATTCCATCAAGTGTCTCCAGTCATACGATGAGCATTGCAAATCACTAAAAACAAATATGAGTCCTTAAACAACCACAGTTAAGTCACCAAACATCATTTGTATGAAATTGCTTAAAGTTGGACAAAGATGAATGCCATGTAATCTTAAATGCTCTGATGAGGAATATTCTTCCAATTGCTTTTACTAGAAATCAAATACACAAAGCATGCTTATATATGACTCGCTTTCTCTTTTTGTTAATTTTGGTGTAATCATTAATTTGAGTTAGAAATTTCTGATGTTCAAGTTTTAAGGTTTCTGATTTCAACGTTTTCCCTAGTTATATTATAATGCTTGTTAGTTACAAAAGTAATGACCTTTTTTCCTTTTTATATTTTTTAAGCCATATTTACTATGTATTAAAAATGTAATTCTTGTGACATGTCACACGTTCTGATTTAATGTAAGATTCTAACGGGGATTAATGTCATGTTAGATTTGATAAAAACTAGAAGTTTATGTATTAAAGTGCTAAAAAACGAAGTTTAGGCTAGTCTGATAATTTGCCTGCAGATTAAAAAATTTATTTCTGCTTTTCTTATTGAGAAGCCTTTGGTGATTTTGAGGTATATGCTTAAATTACACCAAGCACCTTTGGGATTAACTTATTTTTTGCAGGACTCTTCCTCATTGAGGAAAGCGCAAGAAGAGGTTGACCAAATTTTACAAGGAAAGCCTCCCACTTATGATGATATAAAGAATTTGAAGTTTGTGACTAGCTGCATAATCGAGTCACTGCGTCTATACCCACATCCTCCTGTAGGTTGCAACTTTTTCCTTTTTCATGAAGATAATTGGGTTATCCGAAACAAGCAAAGGAATGCTATCAAAGTGATTAAGTGATATTCTAAATCCAAGATTCTTGTAGGTCTTGTTAAGAAGAGCTCAAGTTGCTGATGTGCTTCCTGGAGATTACAGGGTTAATGTGGGTCAAGATATAATGATTTCTGTGTACAATATCCATCATTCTTCAAAGGTATCTCTAATTTTATTCACTTTACAGAATTTTCTGTTTTTTGGAGGCTTATGTCTATAATTGAAGCTGTTACTTATAAATGGAGTCTGACCACTGGCCTTTTCATTGTTTTTGAAAAATTAGTGCATATGGGTACTTTTGTTTGGCAAGATCATTATTGTTTTGGCTTTGTCACATGGTGTATCCTTGGAGGAATTTCTGAGCTTTTCTTTTATACCTTTCTTCTTAGTAACATTTACACCAATTACTGGCACAATTAAGCCTCCCAAGAGGACGACTAAATTTTATTTCTTAGGTGATGTTTTCTTGGGAATTATTTAGCTTAGTATGAGCGTACGCTACCTCAGATTGAGAGATCTCAACTTTGAATCGTTATCAAGAAAAATATTTGAGTTACTATCATAGTTTATTTACAATATCTCATCTGCATCAAGTGGCTAGAATTTTCTCTATTTTGTGAATTTATTTGCATGTCCAATGGCCACATATTCTGTGGAAGATTTTGTGATTTGTTATTTCTCGCTCTGCATAGTTTGGGAAACCATGAATTGAGCAATGTACGAATGATTTTCTTATGAGAAGCATTTTAAGTGTACTAGGTCTGGGAGAGAGCGGAAGAATTTGTGCCAGAACGGTTTGACATGGAAGGTGCAATTCCAAATGAATCTAATACAGATTTCAGGTAGTTGGTTAATCTAGTTTCCTCGTAGTTTGGATCTGTTTGATTTCTGTATTCTAGTCATAGAAATGTTAACTTCAGAATTAATTGTACTTTGGCATTAGTTAGATTGAGCAGATAAGTTTGGTATGTTCCAGATTTATTCCTTTTAGTGGAGGGCCCCGTAAATGTGTGGGTGACCAGTTTGCTCTGCTGGAAGCTATTGTCGCCCTTTCAGTCTTTATCCAGAAGATGGACTTCGAGTTGGTTCCTGATCAGAACATCAGTATGACTACTGGAGCAACCATACACACTACAAGTGTAACTATTTCTGCCTTAGTTTGAAATATGTCTGCACAAAAACATTCACAAGGCTGATTATATTCTTTTCTGTAATAATTGTGTCTCTCTTTGGAATTAAAATAGTTAGTGCATGCGCTTAGAACTGCTTGAGAGGGATAGATAATAGGACTTAATTGTCATTACTTGGGGTTTATAGTGACATTCAGCTATCAGTAATCCAAATCACACAAACGTGTGCTAATTGGGTGTTGGTTTTTGCAGGGTTTGTACATGAAACTCGGTCAAAGGAAAACCAATAACTCATTTGCTTCAACTTCTTTAACGTAAGCTGTAGATGTTTATATATCTCCTTATTCAACTGAATATTGTGTACAAATATGTGCAATATGGGATTTTCAAATGCAATTCTTTGATTATTCAGAACAAACGTCATCTAATGAAGACCGGGTGCTAAGTATATGTGCTCAAATGCTGTTGTGATTCTACGAAAAAGAAAACAATTTGTGTATATCAAAGGAAATTTGAGAACTTGTTACCGAGGAACCTGAATGTTAAAACCAAAATGGGACTGAATTTTGAGACAAACTATCTCAATATAGGATGGGCTGGCCTGAGGATCAATCGGGCCTGAACCATTTGACCCGAATCTAAGTCTGAAACTGAGTCTGAATCTGAATGCGACAAGTCTGGAGATAGAAATGATCATCTGTACTTCAAAAGAGAATGAATTTGGGAATAATTGTGCACATGAAAAGAAACATAAAAGCGACACTTGTATTTGTGAAGATACATAAAATGTTCATGTAAATTTATGGACCTCTTGGTTCGTATTCTTCATGAGATACTAATCTGACATCAGAGTAATATCTGCCAGTTTTGTTTGCATTAGCAAATTGGTATATACCTGTGTATACAAACCAAGCAAATTACAGCTACGTTTTTTATTAACATACTTATAGAAAAGGACATGCCTGGATCTCTCTGAGAAAAGAAGTTTCTTCCCTTGGGGTGACACGTGCTCAAGCACATTAGAATGTTGTCAACGTGGGAGTTCATCCAATGTGGTGACTCCTTGTGCGCACCGAACACTGGGCCGCCTTTCCAAGAAGCTGACTGGGATCAGACCGTAATTTACCTCCCTCACACAATATCGGGCCGAAGTGTGAGGGCGCCCAGGGTGGGCGTTCCACCTTTTTTAGTCCAAAGAATGTTGTCAAGCCAGATTTTGCAACTTATTCCGCAAAAAAGTAGCAACATCACATCATGCATTAATTACCGAACCCAATGGATTTAATAAATTTTTAGTTTAATATTTATTTTTAATATTTATTTTAATAATTTTATTATTAAAAATTGATTAATTTATTAATTAATTAGTCAGTTTTTAAAACTAATTAATTTTTATAACTAAATAATTTTTTAATTAATTTTAATTTTTAAGATAAGAATAGTCTTTTTTTAATTATTTTTAAAAAATTTTAATAAATTTTATGATGGTTTAGCACGGGTTGAATTTTTTAAAATTTAAACTTATTATTTTAGGTCCAGTTGAATGTGTGTTCCAGTTGAAAAAATCGTAACAATGTTAATGTAAACGATAATTCAATATAGCGTAATAATATTGGCTTCTTGCTTACCCTCTACTCCCTAAAAATAATGGAGGCATTGTGAAGAAAAATAGCCCCCAAAACAAACATGAATTCCAAATCATCCTATTCTATCATAATATGCCATGCAAGCCATAGAAAATAATCTTATTTGGCAGATGAGAAGTAAGTTTCCCGAGCGAGGAAGGAAAATGACATTAGTCATAGCTGCTGATACTGGACTACTGAATCTTACCATGTGCTTTATGTTGGAAAATCCGAATCCCAATCACAGCGAAATAATTACAAATTTTTTTTGCAAATTAGTTTCCAAAAATCAAGATCTCATTAATTATATAAAATGATCAATACATGAATTATAACAAAAACATGAATCGTAATTCGTATCTTATTCTGAAGCTTAATTTTGTTTTTATCGTATCTTTAAAACTGTTTCTAAAATCAATCTGTCTCAATCATCGTAGTCGCATAAATATCCGGCCTCTAATAGTATCCACATAATAGGTTAAGAGAACTTTGTAATTCTTACAAAGTGGGATAAGCAAGAAGTGCTAGCTCCACTAGAGCTTAAGCTTATTTATAATAAGTTTTGGACATTTTAGTAATTTAATTAAAATTAATTCTAATTTCAATTAAACTTTAATTAGAATTACAAATAATTCTAATTAAATACCAATTATGCCCAAATCATATCCAGTATCTCTTATTGATCTATATTTATTAAATATCTCATATTTAATCATAAAGTTTTTCAAACTTTACAATCAAGTCCAACTTGATTAAATTATTTTTGCTCTCTTCAACACATTATTTATGTGAGACTCACTCATAAATATGTTGGCAATGATTACGAATTATAATTATAATTCATAATTAGAATTAGATAAATTAAAACTCCTTTTAATTTATCTTTAATTATCTAATTAAACAATTATGAATCAAGATTGACGTCTAGCAATGCATCATGACTACCCAAATATTTTGGAATGTCAAAGTGGTTTTGACTAACCTTTCCGTACATGATTTTTTTAATATAATTCAATCCTTTAATCATATAATGTTTCGATTAGACATAAAGCATGAAATAAATGTCTATTATATTTTAAGTCCAATCATATTAGTTTTCCACCATTAGCTATCAATTCAATTAATAACATTTGTAAACCATGTACAATGTCATTCTATCTTGACCAAAGATTTCCCGACCCAATACTAATCGAGAATAACGGAACATTCTCCCTAATTAATTTAGGATGATAAATCATATCTTAATCACACAACTACCTTCATATAGTTCATACTACCTTTCTATTTAGACATTGACTGTTACGGTCTAATTATCCCACATCGGTAATAAAAGAGGATGATGTGGGGTTTATAAGCTTATGAGCTCTTCCACTCTTTAAGCTAGCTTTTGGGGTTGGTTCTCCATAAGACTTATAACAATTGGTATCAGAGCTAACACCACACTTTCAAGTCCTCATGCCATGCCCACTGTAGCGCCCCTTACTGCAGGGTATGCATCGAGACGCCCATAGGTCATTCCGATACATCTCTTACGATAAGAGTGCGCTACAAACAATCATTACTATACTTCACATGGCATCATAATAATGAAACATCAATATAAAATCACGAATTTTTTGAAACCAAAATTTTCTTTATTTCATTTCATTAAAATCAAAGATTTATACAACTGTCAGTTTTTCACTGTCTGTACAGCACTCCAAAAACCTAGTACAATATGCTATTAAAATAGGGAAAAACATCCGCTCTATCTAGGTCATCCCAAAAGTCCCAGCTGACCGACCTGTGAGCCATAACTTCACTCGCCAAAATGATCTACACGGCTCGAAAAGTCCCTCTGGAGCTAGGAGTCTACTCTCGGTCCTGAAAAATATGTTGCAATTTTGGGTGAGTTTGCGAACTCAGTGAGGTAACCATCATCGAT
>JAOTBA010000005.1:34674558-34685277 GCA_025629845.1 Erythroxylum squamatum
ATACACAAATAACCGAACAATTACGAAAAGTCGATTATCCATACACAATACCCAAAATTAAAATAGGATAACACAATTAATTTCTAATGAGAGAAAGAAACAACAAAATAATAAAGAAATACTTAACCCAGATCGTCGACGTCGATTTTACCTCCGAACCGGCGTCGAGACTTCTAACTCTTCATAGGTCTTTCTCGATAAATTGCTTCAACCCCCATCCTATCCCTAACCAAAATCCTCTATTTTACTTCACTGTCTAAACTCCTTTCAACGCAGCTCTCTCCTCTTATCGTTCACTGTTCCATTGATTTGATAAATAAACCTTGAGGTTTATTGTCTATGCCCTCTATTCACTGTGCCTACTCTTCATTGTACCAGTGCCAACTCTCCAGCATTTCCAAGCTCAAGCCGCCCAGCTCCAAGCCTTCAACGCCTGCGTCTCACGCCCAAGCTGCTGCTGCCTCGCTGTTCTCCCGCGCGCTACTGTTGAGTGACATTTCGTGTCTGTTGAGCTGCTCCCATTGTTGCGCCGCCCACCTCTCTGTTTCTCGCGTCTACTCTAGTTGTTGCCCTCCTTCTAAATGATTTAATGCTCCTCCCATTTAATTTGCTGGCCTCCACGTGTTGGGTGACTGATTCCTTTAATTCAATTGTTGTCTGATTGTTGCGCCGTTTGCATGAAGCCCTCTAGTGTTGATTTATTGTTTCTGTCTATTTAATTATCCTGGGATGCTGGCTTAAGCTTCTGTGTGTTGGCGTGTATGGGTCCTTATGCTTCCATTTTATTGGTCCACCTGTTGCTCTTTCATTTCATTTTCGCCTGATGCATGATTTGTTCCTCATTTAATTGCTGCCTCTTGCTTTATTTCACTTTGCTTTGCCTGTGGCGTGGACTCTTCGTCTCTGCTGTTCACGCCACTTGCCTCCAGCTGTGCACTTCTCTTCTAAGTCTTCTTGCTTTAATTTAATTAATTCCCTTGTGTGTTGGCCCTCAAATTAATTTGCTGCCTTTGTGATTTTGTTGCCTCAAACGACGCCCCCAGTGTGCGTCACATGCTGTGTGTTTATTGCCTTTTCTCCCTTGTAACGCGTGTGTACTTCCCTTTTGATTGGTCCACCTGCCTTGGTCCTCTCCTTCAGTTACGTTTTTGCCTTGTAGCTGCTGGCTCACTGTGATTTAAGCTAATTTGCTCTCTCCATGTAGCTTGCGTCTGTTGCCTATAGCAGTGATTTGACAATTTAACAACACCACCCCAAAAGCCTTCCTCTCTAGCGTTATAAGACGCACTTAACGCAGCTTACAACTATTTTCTATTTTTTTATAAAATGTGCTTTTAATTAAATAAATGATTGTGCTCCAATTTGCTTTAGAAAATTTTATCTTTTTTATCTAAAAAATATATCAATAAATCCAATCTAACAGTCAACACAAATTAAACGCAAATTGAGCATTTTATCTATAAAAATAGGATTGAAATCACATGTAAATACATAATAAAATCTAAGAAAATTCAATCCTATCAAAGAGGTACACCGATTTGACAGTAAACAAAGACATACACATGATGCAACTCTTCTTATACAGTCTTGGGCCGGTAACTTAGTTTGTAATGTATAAATTTGCTTGTTAAGATGGTGGAAATACTTGTGGCTTTACTGGAGTTTGTAGAGGGCATAGATATTTAGATAGGCAAGGAACTTGATAGTAAGGTAGAATCGCATATGATAATTGGAAGTATGGATAAGTAGTATGAACTTAGGTCTTGTGAAGCCTTTTGGTAGCAATGGGTCGTTGGTTCGGAAGTTATGGCTATGTACATAACATTATGTATACAATATCTTCTGATTTATCAAAAAAATAATAAGAAGAAGAAGAAGAAGATTAATAATAATAAGGAATTTAATAATAATAATTAATAAAATTAATAATAGTAAGCGGAAAATTAATAATAATAATAATAACAACAACAACAACAACAACAATAATAATAATAATAATGGAGTATCTGATCAAGGTGTTTCTATAATGCAAGGGCTCATATCCAAGATAAAGCCAAATAAAAGAAAGAGTAACTGATGGTTAATGGCAATGAAGAGGCAGAAGTAATATCTATAGGGAATGTATGTACTGAACCTTGTAGTAAGGTTCATTTGGGTTTTACACGACACATTTTATATGTAATCTTTTGATCAATTTTGGACAAAGAGGGTTAATGTTTTGTATTTAATGCTTCTATTATATAGTCGTTGTCTAATGCAAAACATAATGGTACAACTTTCTTGTCATATGGTTTGTATAGAATGTGTCTTACCCTGAATTAGATATATGCTTCTTCGTACCTTGCCGAACAAGTTATAAAAAGAAAAACCTTGATGAATGATAAGTCAAACATGTTGTGGCTTAACGTTTAAGCCACATTTCTAGAACTAGGGTTGAGAGATTAATTAAGGAAATCATTCTCTCAATTTTAGATTATGATGATCTGGGAATATGTGCTGACTATTGCATGGGTAAGTTGACTGAAATAAGGATAAAGAGGTTAACTTAGGTTTCTGGCTTATTGGGTCTGATACATACGGATATCAAAAAACCTTATACAGTTGCACTATGCAATTCTAAATGTATTCTGACATTTGTTATTGATTATTTCCATTACGGTTATGTGTTTTTGCTTAAAGATTGAAGGTTGAGAACCAATTGGGAAAATCCATCCAAAGTGTGAGATCTAACTTTGGAGGAGAATATCATGGTAAACATGGTATTTCAAGACTTGGAAAAGGTATGTTTGCCAGATATACATAATCAATTAGAATAGTGACTTAATTCACTATGATGAGCAGTCCTGAGTAAAATGGTGTGTTGTCGAAAGGCATAATTGCACCCTAAGAGACATGAAGAAGTTAATGCAGAACATAACTAATTTACCACATTATCAAGAAGTGTGGTAACCCAGCCTTGCACACATTTATGTATGGAGCTGCCCTACTGAGATAGTATAATCCTTATAAGAAGTGTGGTAACCCAGCCTTGCACACATTCGGTGGATCTAGGTCTTTGTATCGTGCCTGTACAAGAGCATGAACTCATACTTGTACACATAGAGGTTCTTAGGGGTACAAGATCTAATGCAGTTAGGTAGATCCACTAGAGTGAGACGACCTACTATCCCATATGATTACATAGTCTATTAGGTGAAAGAGGACTTAGACATGTTACGAATCTAGTTACTATTACAGAAGCTGTTTCTAAACCTAATATGGATTTGTGGTGGGATGTAATGATTGTTAAGATGTATGCTATGAAGCATAGTAAGGTCTGGGAGCTAGTTGATTTGCAACGGAACTGTAAACTTATCAGTATAAATGAAGTTTTAAGACCTAAAGGATTTCAGGATAAAGTTTAGCAGTTTATGGGCTCGCTTAGGGAGAAAGGTTAACTTTAATGTTACCTTTTCTCTCGTATCTTTGTAGGATACATTTTGAGTGATTATGACAATTGTAGCTCGTGATGATATAGAGTTACATTAGATGGCTGTCAAAACTGCTTTCTTGAATAAAGACCTTTATGAAAAGGTCTACATGGTATAACTTGAAGGATTTCAAGATCCAGATGGAACTGACATAATTTGCACATTAAGTAGATCAATATATGGTTTACATCAAACCTTCCAAAAGTGATACCTTACATTTGATGAGGTTGTGACCTCTTTCAGCTTCGTGGAAAATAAAGTTACAAAAAGATGCTTATATCACAAGGTTATGGGGAGCAAAGTTATCTTCTTATTATTACATGTGGATGATACACTACTCACGTCAAATTACTTGACCATGTTGCATGAGGTTAAACAACTTTTGATCAAGTACTTTGTCATGAAGAACCTTGGTGAAGCATCTTTTATCCTAGGTATGTTGATTTATCAGGACAGATCTCAACATTTATTAGGCCTCTCACAAAGTGCATACATTGAGTATGTGTTACAAAGGTTTAATACAGTTAGTTGTAAACTTGTCATAACGCACCTATCTCTCATAGTGAGAGATAATCTTTGGCACAGTTTCCAAAGAATAAAGTAAAGAGAGAGGATATGAGGAATGTTCCTGAAACTGGTACGGTTGATGGCCTGATGTATGCTCAGTAAGTACTAGGTGGGACATTGCATTTACTGTTAGACTATTTGGCCAATATCTAGATAGCCCAGGTATAAACCATTGGAATGCAGTCAAGTGAGTGTTGAGATACTTAAAAGGAATCAAGGATTATACGTTGACATATAGAAAAGTCAATAGTCTAAACCTTGTAGGGAATTCAGATTTAAATTTAAGCTATGTGTACGGATGATCGAAATTCCACTTAAGGTTTCATTTTTTTAATGTTTACAGATGGTACAATGTTGTGGAAGAGTGTCAAGTAGACACGGGTGACTTCCTCGACCATACATGAAGAGTGCATGCTATGAGACTACTTTACTGACGGTTTAGCTCAAAAACTTGATTTCTGAGTTGTCTGTGGTTGATTTAGTGGCTAGACCTGTTTGGTTGTAATTTGATAATCTTGTTACTGTACTGTTTAATAACAACAAAGAATATCACAAGGTCTTAGCATTTGAAGGTCAAATATTTGACCATAAAGAGTTGATACGAAAAGGTGACATTAAGGTTTGAAGCATTTAAGGACTGAGGAAATGTTAACTGATAAGTGTAAATTGCATCGTGTTTTAGGGCATAATTTGATATATGTTTAGCCGTTAATTCAATCATTTAGTATGTGTTTAGGTTAGAATTGTGTTAGTTTGTTAATTATTTATGTTCTAAGTGTTTTAGGGGTTAGTACAAGTCTTTGAGCTTAAATATTATGTTTATGAGGTACCTTGATGTGTTTGCTAGTGTTTTAGGGTCAACATCAAAGAGCGGAGGAGTTTAAAAGACATTTGGGCTGATACAACGGCCTACGATCGTGGCATGTCAGGCCATGATCGTGACAGAAGCTCCAGATTTAACCCAAGATCGTGGCCTACATGCCACGATCATGACAGAAGGCTCAGATGTGAGCCAAGATCGTGACCTATATAGGACAGACGCGCAAACACTCACGAATGTCAAGTTTCGAGGTATTTTTTAAACTTTTCAGACCTCAGAACAACCCTAGGGTTACCAAAAATACAAGAGGATACAAAAGAACAAAAAGATGCAGAGAAAAGAGGTTGTTGCATTAGCCACCTTGAGAAACCCTAAAGAGAGATCATCGAGAGATAGAGGAAGAGAAGAAGGAAGAAAGAAGAAGTTGATTTGAAGTACTTCCCAGATCAGGATGTTTTCCAATGTCGTTGCCTCCTATCATCCTTTTTAGATTGTATTTCCTGTTCTTTTCAGTTTTATTATTGTATATAATTGGATTGAACAGTTGATGATATGATCTAGAATATCGAGGATGTCCTAAATTCACCTTTGGAATTTTATTCTTGAATTAATGAGAATCTGATTGTTTATATATTTATTGGATATTGTTGTGGTTTGATTATGCTAATGCATAATTTGATAATAAAATGAGAGGGTGAATCGAATAAAAAACGATTAAATTGGACTAACGAGAGTTAGGTGATTTCATATAAACTAGAATTAAATCAGATCGAAAATTTATGTGGAGAGAGATCTTGCATAGGTTTTCAAAATTTAACTAGAGAATTTCAGAACTAATTAGGGTTTTAGATAGGTTGTGAATTGAGAGATTGTAACCTCCATAATTTGATTAGGGTATATGATTTAGGGTTAATGGTTATAACTCGAGAGAGTGTAATCAACCCTAGGATAGTCTAGAACCAACAATCCAATAATGCATAATCAGTTAGGTTAACATTAAGGATAGGTAAAATTCCCTTTCTCTCAATTGGTAATTTCCTTCGGTTGATTCTTAGGTGTGTTGCAAATGACTTAATAATTAGTATTTTTGTGTTTGATTCTTAATTTAATTGATTGAATTAAATTCTCGTATTAGTTTGAATTAAATTCTCGTATTAGTTTCGTTGCGCTTGAATTTTTGTGTTAGATTTTAGAATTAGATTAGTTCTCTCCTCGAGGGATCGACACCTTTGGTACTACGTTAACAAACCATGCGCTTGCAGATTATCGAGGGTTAATAATTAAAACATACACATAACCAAAGCCCAATCAAGTTTTCGGGGAGGCGATTAGTTTAATTCTTTAGTCTAAGGCATTTTAGTTAGTTTTTAGTTTCCATTATTTCTTTCTATTTCTAAATTCGTGCTCTTGCATAAACATAAGAGTTATGAGAAGTTCAAGTCGTGTAGCTAAAACCTTAGAGCTAGATATCATTCGATTAGAACGATCAATTAGTAAAGCTCGGCGTGAAGAAGAAGAAGAAATTGAAAAAGCAACAATGGTTGAAGAATTTTAGCAATATTTGGATCACAGAGTGAACCAAGGATGTCAACATAGAACCCTTATGGATTTCATGGGACCAAGGTTCAATGTGGCTAACCAAGGAGTAGCTAGGCCACCAGCACAAGTAGCCTCTTTTGAAATTAAACTAGCCCTCGTAAACATGCTTCAACAGAATGTGCAATTATATAGACTAACGAATGAAGATCCCAATGCACATATAGTAAATTTCCTTGAAATCTAGGATACCTTTAGGTACCATCAGATGTTAGAAGATGTGGTAAAAATTAGGCTTTTCCTTTTTACCTTAAGAGATAGAGCAAAGGCCTGGTACCACTCCCTCAACCCAACCAATGTCACCACTTGGGATTGATGGTGTGAATATTTGCTAATTATATTAATGATTTTGTTGACGTTTTGGGTAAATATTTATGTGAAAAGGGTGGAATTTATTTAGTTCTATGTATTTTGGGCAGGAGATGACAATCGAGCCAAACCGGAGGTATTTTGGGCTGTTGTCGCTTAAAGTTTTGGACTGTAGCTGCTTAACCGCAACTTTTGGGCTGATTTCAGACTTTGCGCAGTAAGCCGTGCCCACGGCTTAAGGTCGCACGTAAGCAGGCACCTGATGCAGAGTTGGAGACGTGACTGGACTCTTAATTAGAATATCTTTTCAGATTTGGAAAGGAAGATCTTTTGGGAGATTAGTGAGGGAAGTTAGGATACTAATCCTTAACCTATTTCTCTCCCTCTCAAAGTAGAACTCTCGATATAAAAAAGTCATCAGCAGAAGGCTTGAGAGGGGGGATTCTGGAGTTTTTGGATAGGTTTTTGATAGTTGACGGCAGACTCTTTCTTTTCTTATTTTTGGCATGCTTTGTATAGCCATGAGTGGCTAAACCTACTCTAGTCTAGCAAGGGTTGATCAAGTTCAAGTTCATATGTGTTGTGAGATCTAAACTTAATTGTTATCCTTGGATTTCTGCAGTATTTATTCATTCTCTGTTTTATTCATATTATTATCTTGTTGGTTGTTGCAATAAGAGCTCGTTGTGCAATTGACAGGGTCGTAATTAGCCAATCAAGGTTTCTAGATCCGTAATTGTCTAGTTAATCTTGATAACAGTGGCAGGTAATATAATTCTCAAGTTATATTATGAGGGTGAATAATCTGATTTAAACAGTCACGCTTGTTGATCTTGTTGGTCAGGGTTGGGTCTTTCTAGTTCTTAAAGCTATTAGCGAATTAAATCCTAGGCGCGTGTCGGGGTTGTTCGTCAATAAGGGGTTAGTTAGAAGGCGCGTGTCCGGCTAATCTAAAACTAAGGAAAGATGAGATTATTAGAAGCGTTTCAATAATCATAACTAATCTATTGTGGGGTCTGGATTTATTCTTTGTTTCAATGATCAACCATAGAACTTGAATGAGATTACCTTGTTAGATGCTATTAATCTGATTTCTTTTCAATCTCATTTTATTTGCTTACCATTTATTAATTTTAGTATTTTTACTCATCAATTACAAAACCCCCTTTTAATTCCTCGTTCTTGATTCCCTGGTTGTTAATAGGATTGATTAATCTTCAGTCTCTGTGGATACGACTCTACTCTCTCTAGCTACAATTTAATTGATTTTTCAGGAGTAGATTTTATTTTTGGTGGATTCGACACCCATCAAAGATTTTTCAAAAGGCACACAACGTTATACTGTTAAGTTTGGGAGACAAAGCCATAATAAAGTTGAATGATGATATAATTACTGCATCATTATGGAAATGACTTGAAAGTAAGTATCAGAAGAAATCCTTAACAAATAGTTTATATTAAAAAAAAACATTTGTATACCTTAAAGATGATAGAAAGTATATTAATGAAATATCAGATTTTAATATGTTTAATTTAATCACCTTAGATTTACAAGATGTTGGAGTTAGAATTGAAGATGATGTTCATGTAATAATCCTTTTATGTTCCACGTCTAATTTATATAAAAATTTTGTTGATGCTATGATATATAGTAGAGAGACTGTTGCTATTAGCAAGTTAAATGATGATATGCAGTCCAATAACTTAAAGAAAAAGGTCTCTGACACTTATGAAGATATATTAAAATTGGGTCTAGTTATTAGTAGAGGTAAAAATAATGAAAGGGATGCCATAAATAGGAGTAACTCAAAATATAAATCAAAGTCTAAAGTTGTTTTATATTTTTTACTATTAATAAAAGGGAACTTTAAACATGATTGTCTACAACAAAAAACGGGAATTAGAAAAAGGAAATAAATGAAAAAATAAGTGTTGTTATTGTACATGAGAATTTTGATGAAGAGCATAGAAAAGGTAGTAACATTTTAACTATTAGTAATTCTAATTCTATAAATAAGTGGGTGATAGATACTGTCACATCTTATCGTATGACTTACAGTAAGAATTAGTTCTATTCTTTTAAAAAAAGGAAATAGTATTGTCAAATTGGGTGATGATGAAGAGTATGTTATCAAAGATAACAGTTTAGTATAATCCAAGTGCATAATGGAATTATTAGAATATTGGATGCCTAATATGTGCCTAAACTTTAAAAAAATTGAATTTTATGGATACTTTTAATGGTCAAAGGAATAAACTTTTTTTTTATCATGATCAATAGCTTAAAGTGTTAGAGGACATTATAATTGTGATGAAAGGAAGATTATCACATGAAATTTATGTCTTAATACCAAAAAATTAAGGGATTGGTGGTTCTCTTAATCTTCGACGGAATGATGTTATTACAAAGTTGTGGCATCATACATAAGTGAGAAAGGACTTAAAATATTAATAAGTAAGAAAGGATTGTTAGATGAAGTTGTACCTAGGAAGAGGAAATTTTATATGTCTTGTGTCCTTGCCAAGCAATAGAGGACCAAATTTGATTATGCTAAGTACACTTCTCCTAGTATTCTTAATTATATTTGAAGTGAATCACACGTTAATACAAATCTCAATTCACGATATACAGATGCACAAGAAGGGGGGGTTGAATTGTGTATCCTTTTTCGTTAATCCCCTTTGTAAACAAATTCGTTAAAAGATACTTGCTCTTTTCACAAAACTACTGAAAATCAACGTTATAAAGTATTTTAAAAAATCTAGTATATAAACAGTAAGATCGAAAATTGAAAGTTAAGAGAGAGAGTTTGAGAGTTAAGAGATGTCGACACAACGATTTTATACTGGTTCACCCCAAACTGTGGGCTACGTCCAGTCCTCAGATATCTTTCTGAGATTTCACTATCTCTCACAAACGTTACAAGTATTCTTTGGCTCCGAGCCTCTTCAGGTCTCTTACAGTCAGTATTCTTTTCACACTTAGCCTCTTCAAGCTATCTGCACTTCTTTCAACTGAAAGGTTTTTCGAGCTTTATTACAGATAAAATAGCTCTATCTTTTTGCACAATGTTTTCTCTCAAATATTGCTAAACTTTTTTAATTTCGCTAACTTATAGCCTTCGTTTTCAACTACTTCTTGATAACTGCTTCTTGCTTCTTGATCTTTCAAGAATCAGTTATTCAATTAAGTTCTATAACTAACTCAAACTGATGTGTCTTTGATTTTTCCGTCTGCTTTCTATCATCTGTTTTAATTTCTTCGTCTGTTTTTTGCTTTTGCGTCTTGCGTCTGACTTTTTATCTTTGCGCCTTTGCGTCTGATTTCCTATCGTCTCATTTTTGCTTTGCATGTGCTTCCTTCTGCTTTTCTTATCTTGCTTCTGTCTGCTTTTCTTTTTGCTTCCGTCTTCTTTTCTTTTTGTCATTATTATTTTCTATCCATCAAAATTATTTAAGTAAAGTCATTTTGACTTAACAATATTGATTCAAATTTATGGGGTATACTCTAATTCAAACTTAAAGAAGATGCAATTATTTTGTTACTTTCATTAATGATTATTATGGAAAAGTTATGTGTACTTTTGAAATCAAATGATGATGTGACTGGAAAGTTTAAGGAGTGAAAGACTATGGCTGAAAATACACACACAAAAAAGTTCATGACACTCAGAGTAAATAACAGGTCAAAATTTATAACAAACCATTAATGAGTTCTACAGGAAGCTATAGTAAGGCACCATGTTGTATGTGTTGGAGATCGTCCAGAGCCATGCATCACATGCAGGCAGCAGCGGAAGCGCAAACAATTTGTAGGAACGTCTCCAGAATCTCAGGAATTGAATCGGTCGAAGAATCAAACCAAAGCAACCAACGTAGGTCGCCTCTGATGGTATCCACGCAGAGGAGGAGGAATCAACCGATTCAAACACTTTGAATCGGAAATAGCTGGAACAA